>CAODLS012574031.1:0-11002 GCA_948243855.1 Flueggea neowawraea
CCACGGCAGCGACCACAACTGTAGCGGAGGACACGGCTTGTCCCACGGCCGTGTCCCTACCCATGGAGATCCAATCCGAGCCATTTCGACACACAGACGCATGCTCATGACCGTGTGATGTGCTCCCAGCCCGTGTCTTATTGATTCATGCCGTGTCTTGATTCTAGAGCCTTGTTTGACGTGTTTTAGGGCTTTGGGATGTTCTATTTTAGTGCCTTAGAAAAACTCATGTAATCTTTTGGCCAACTTTCATGGTGAATAAAGCAATCTCTTGCTCTCTCTGCCCGTGGACGTAGGTCAATTGACCCAACCACGTAAATTCAGTATGTTGTGTGTGATTGTTCTCTTTATCAATTCCGCGTTTCCATTGCTTATTTGTCTAACATTAAGTATTCAGCTTCAACCAGAACAACTAAGATGGTGGATTCCAAAATTATATTTAGCTGCATCTAAAGCATTGTATTACTATAATTTGGGAACATTTTTTTTCAAATATATATTGATATACACTGATCAACTAAATCATTAAAATCAAATTCGACCATGAATTATGACGACTTTCACAAATAAATTTAACTTGTTGGCACCATAATACGTAAAAATTATTTTTGTGAATCAAGATAAAAAAAAGGCTAAAAATTTGGAAAAAGATTTTTTTTTCTAATAACAAAATCGCACGATACCTCAAATCTAGAAGCTCATTAATTTATATACATATGCCTGCAACTCTTATATAATTAAATAATCAACATGAAGTTCCAATTAATTGTTAAGGCATTTAAAAATTGTTGAAACTAAAAATAATAATAACCAGCAAAATATGTTTTTGCTTAATAATAAGATTATCCAACATGTGTCGTCGCCTCCATCTTATGATCGCACCTCCGTCTTTTTGGTTGACGCTGGAAATAAACCAAGAAGAGAGAGACAGAGAGAGAGAGAGAGAGAGAGAGAGAAGGATATGAGAGCATAAGAGAGAGATGAATAGAGAAGAAGCGAAGCGGAGAGATCATGGATACTGCAGAGAAGAAGCAAAACTGAGATAGAGAGGAAGCAAAGATCTTCTATAATGAGAAAGAAGAGAGAGCGACGAAAGAGAGAGAGTGAGAGAGTGAGAAAGACAGATAGAGAAGAGGAGAGGGAGAGGAACAAAGAATGTAATACCCCACCAAAGCATGTAGCTGAAACTAGTAGGTCAAGCAACTTGCTGTGCATCAGCATTGTGTTCCCACATTGGATAAGTGTATAGGATGAACATGTTTATAAGTATAAGAACCTGACTACTTAAGCAATCCAAACTTGAACTTTTGGGCTTAATGGTTAGAAATCCATGAGTTGTCAGATGTTACTTAAGAACAGCTGCGTGCTTATACTGGGTCATGACAATTATGTATCAAAGCCACTCCGCGTGGAAACTTGAACGGTGGTGGGGCAAACCTCAACTGATGGGAATGGTAGGGCAAACCTTAGAAGTTAAGAGGAAGTCCCCGACTTTAAGAAAATCTCACATCTGCAGGTTGAGTATAGGCGAATCCCACACTGACAAAACACGAAAGAGATTCTGGACATCATGATTGGAAGTCCTGGCGACATGGACGTCGTAAAATTATAGGGATGGAAATTGTAACATCCCACCAAAAGTAGGCAACTAAAACTAGCAGGTCAAGCAATCTGCTGTGCAACATATTTGCGTTCATGTAAATAAGTGCATAGGGATGTAAAGGTTTATAAGTATAAGGACCTGACTATTTAACTAACCCAAGTTTGAACTTTTGAGTTTAATGGTTGGAAGTTCATGAGCTGTCAGATGTTACTTAAGAATATCTGCATGCTTATGCTAGGTCATGATAGAGAAGAGAGAACGAGAGTGTGATGATAAGATGAGAGAAAGGGAAAGAGAGAAACGATGAGAGGGAAACGAAGACAAAAAATGGATGAGAAATTCGGTTTGATGTGATTCTATTAATTTTAAGAATATGTTTCATTGTGATGACATTTATAAGACAAAATTATTGTATTCTAGTATTTTTAAAAATACGAAACTAATATTTTTATTTATACGAATATACAATTTAATTTTAACATGTGATAATTAATTTTAATGTATATACATGCGCTGCAGCTCTTGGCTAATTAAATAATAAGCATAAAGTTCCAATTGATGATAAAGGTATTTAAAAATTGTCGAAATTAAAAAAAAAAATCAGGAAAACCTTTTTGCTAAATAAGAAGATTACCCAACATGCAAGATTAAAAAAAGTCAAGATGTATCATACGTATCTTTCATTTCCTCGAGATACCAAATATTACAGGGAAGATTTTTTTTTTTTTTTTAAAAAGACCACTCAACAAATCAATATGCCATCTATTTGTCAAGGTATGATCACTATCGTGGTGCAAGATGGAGTTGGGACATCTCTAAAAATGGCAAATTTATTAGTGAAAGTTAATTCCTTAGGGAAATTTATTCGACGTCTGCAACTTATAAAATTAAGAACGAACTATATAAAATGAAGAAATGATTGAGGAGAATTTTCTTTTTTATCCACAGAAGAAGATGAAAATAACGTTCACAACAGTTGACTTTAATCCCTCTACTAATATGCATTACGGCAAGCAAAAGATCGACCCATCAAATTGTCACTGAACTTTTGCTACATTTTTTTGGGGGGTAAAGTAACGTTGGCAACTAATTTGGGATGACAGCTCACTCATCAAATTGTTGAAATCTCCATAACTGTTGCTAGGATCATAATTTAGTCAATATTATATGTCTTCTTAGCAAAGTGGCAAAGTTTATGCCTATAAATACCAACTCATCAGTTCAATATCCCTTCACTCCCAAACAATAAACATGACAGCCACCCTTTTGTGCATTTTGCTTTCAGTCTTCTACTTTCCCTATGTCGCTGTCTCTGTTAACTACAGGCAGATCCAACTGCCACGGGGAGCATCTGGCCCTGAAGCTCTTGCCTTTGAACCGTCTGGCGGAATTTTCTACACAAGTTCCAGAGATGGTAGAGTTATCCAATATCGAGGACCTATCGATGGTTTTAGGGAGGTTTTCGCTGTTACTACCCCACAATGGTAGTAAACTAGTAATTCTTATTCTAATACCATTCGATTACAAGCCTAAGTGCATATCAATACAAATGGACTTTAATGCCAGTTCCTAATGTGTGGTCGTTTTGCTTCAGGTCTGGGGAAAATGTCTGGGCAACACTGATATAAACAAGACACCCGTCTGTGGAAGACCTTTAGGTTTGGCATATGACTCCAATACAGGAAATTTGTACATAGCAGATGCTTATTTTGGCCTCATGTCAGTAGGCCCTAATGGGAACCTTGCAACACCACTTGCCACCAGTGCAGAAGGCCAACCTTTCGTCTTCTTGAACGGTTTAGACAGGGATCCACGTACCGGAGTTCTTTATTTCACTGACTACAGTAGCGTTTATGATCTAAGGTATGTTTTGTAATATTTCGTTAATCTAAGATATGTGCAACATTAATTCACTAGACTAAAGTTTTTTTTATCATATATACTTTGCAGAAAGGCCTCTAAAAAATAGCTCAAACAAATGACGCGACAGGAAGATTAATGAAATATGATCCCCAGACAAGGCAGGTAACAGTTTTAATGAGAAATCTTGCATCACCGGCGGGTGTTGCAGTTACGAGTAGTGGATCCTCCGTCATTGTTTCAGATTTTTACGCCAATAGGACTCGAAGATTTTGGTTTACAGGACCCAAAGCTAATACCTCAGAAGTTTTCGTAAGCTCCATTAAACATCCAAATAACATAAAGATCCAACAGGTCAATTGTTGATTGCAGCTGCAACACTACGAGGTCAGACATTGGTGCCTACTAGATTTACGATTGATGAAACTGGCAGGGTTTTGGAAGCAGTGTCACTTGAGGTCCAATATGGAAATACCGAAATCAGTGAAGTCCACCAATATGGGATTAAGTTATATGTTTGTTCTAGGTTTACGGACTTTATCGGTGTTTGTGGACCTTAAGTGGGTTCTATATTATTGCATCTACAATTCAGACTACAATAAGATGACTTGTGAGTAAGAGATGCTAGTAAATAAATGTCTTAGCAGAAAGGGGCAGGACAAGCATTGTGGAGAGGATGTACCTCTCTAATCTCTATGATTTTTGTTTTATTTTCAGGAAATGTATTTTTCTATTTCAATGAATAAAGTGTTCCTACCTCTCGCCTCCTTCTTTTCTTTTTTTTTTTTTTTAAGGAATAACTGTTTAGTACCTAAGGTATAGCAAAATTTACAAGTTCATCCTCGCATTTCAAGAACCCACCAGTTAGTTCCTGGCATTAGTTTGGCAACTTGGTGTAACTAAAACAGCCTCTATTTTTTATTTGCATTTGAGTAACGCCGCCACCTCTAAACCCTGTTCTTTCTTGCTCACCTTCTTCGTCAACATCTCGTAAAATCAAACGATACCCTTTTTTTTTTCCCTCACCCATCTTCCTCATTAATTTTATCTCTAATCTTGTCCCAAATTACATCACTTTCTCTTTCTCATCTTTAAATTCCAAAGACCCAAACTTTAAACTGATTTGACATTCTCCCTTATCATTTCTTAAACCGATCACTCTCTATCTGAATATCTCTCTGTATATGAAAGAAATATTAGAGTGATAATGTGTATTTTTAGCACGTTGTTAATATTTGTTTCTCATTAATTTACGTGTCAAATTATTGTTGTTTCTGTGTTTTATGTTATTTGTGTTTTTTTAAGTCTTAGATGATAAGATAGTAAACTGTGGTAGAAGTGACTAACTTTGGCATGAAAAGAAGAATGGAACTTAAGCTGCATGAGGCATGACCACATCGTCTATGTTGCGACTTGGGCAGAATTTGTGACTTATTAATAGGACTGAGCACGAGTTCTGGAGATAATCGAACCAAACCAAACACTAGAACAAAAAAGAACCAGAACAAAAAAGAACCGTTGACTTTTGACTTTTTTCGAACCGAACTGGAATTTTTATTTGGTTCGAGTCTAGGTGTTAAGCAATATCCGAACAGAGAACCGACCCGAACCAAACTGAACTAAACGAACCAAAACTAGATACGAAAATTATAGATAATTGTTCATAGTTGTTCAACTTAAAGGTATTCATAGGATTCATAGGTTTTCAAAAGTATTCATAAGTGTTCAAAAGTGGTCATAGGTGTACAAATGTGTTCAAATATGTACAAATGTGTTCAAAGGTGTACATATGTGTTCATAGATGTACAAAGATGTACATAGGTGTTCATATAATCATATGTGTACAATGTACATAGGTGTTCATAGGTATACATAAGTATTTATAGGTGTACGAAGGTGTTCATACATATTCAAAAGGTGTAAAAAGGTGTTCATAAGTGTACATTGGTGTTCATATAATCATAGATGTTCAAAGTTGTGCAAAGGTGTTCATAGGTGTACATAAATGTTCATATAATCATAAGTGTACAAAGGTGTTTATAATTGTTCAAAGATGTATAACGGTGTTCAAAGATGTACATAGGTGTTCATAAGTGTACATAGGTTTTCAAAGGTGCGATTATTCTATTTATAATTGTATTATCATTAAAAGTTGCTATAAATTTATTTTCTATGAAAAAACTTATTACGCACAATATTGTAAGTGTAGCAGTATACTATATTTTATCAATGCATATTTCTTATGAAATTAACAATATGAAAATAATTTAACTAATTGATAAGAAAAATAATTAATAAAATAAATTATTAAAACGTCATTTTTTGTTTAAAACATAACAAAAATAACCCTAAATCTTTTGGCCTTACCATTCCCAATTCATTTGGAACACAGACACTAAATTCGTTCTTGCTCTCTCTCTTTCGAAGCACGCCACTCTCGCCTCTTACAATTTTTTTTTCTATATTCTGACATTTATAAGTGTTATAATAATTTGGTCTTAAGTTATCAGTTTATAATTTTTTTGTACCATTATAATATTTTAATTTTTTTTAAAAAACATGACCAATTTATAATTAATCATAAAAGATTTTATAAAAAGAAACTCTTAATTAATTGTGAATGTCCATCATAGTCCATAAAGATTTTAGAAAAAGAAATCTCCGAATCTCCGAACCGAACCAAAATTTCAGAGATTTCGGTTCAAAAATTTGGTTCTGTTATGGTTCTTGAGAAAACTAAATCTACGAATTTCGGTTTGATTCTGATGATTTCCAAATCTCTAAACCAAACCAACCCATACTCACCCTGCTTATTAATCGAATTGGGCCGCACGTTTTGGGCGACTGGACCTGGGCATATTGCATCTTATTTGGACGAATTTATATCGTTTGATTATTATTTTGGCCATGTTTTAATCAACTTATAACTCATAATAGGGTTAGCTATTGGTATCATTATAAATACTTTGTAACTTGGTATTTCGGCTCTATTGGACGTTTACAAGTCGACTTTTGCACTTATTGTGAGACTTTTGCACTTATTTGTTACCGTGTTTATTCGAGTATTTATTCAATTTCTGTACTTAATCTGTTCTTATTATTATTGTGTTGGTTATTCAATTACGACCAGTTGCTTAGTTGACATAATAATATACTGCATTTCTAATTAGTTCTAACCTAAGTGGCGAATAATTGTATGCATGTTTGTGGTTGCACACTGTATCTAGTTATGAAATTAAATCTAGTTTAAATGATTTTCGACGTTTCCAATTTTACTGCCTAAGATAAGGATCTTTTTAGTTAATACTGCTACCAGTAGATTAAACCTTGTGATGATATTTCTCGAGAGTTGTTTATTTGTAAAAGAAGTAGTTTGCAAGGCATTTTCTAAGAATACCGAAGAGGTAAGAAAGAATTAATTACTTGAGTATGTTATCGGTAACTATGACCTTGTTTATTTGAATGATCAATATTTACATTTGGTGTCAATGATCGATTTACTAGATTGAGTGGAGAAGTGCTTTGCCTAGACTTTTATTATTATTAAATTTCTCTAATCTAATTGTTGTGTTTTGTTGCTTTTTGAACTGAAATCTTTTACCTTGCTCTTCTCATATATTTGGCATCCATTTTATTTTCTGCAATTTAATTTTGTTTGTGTTCACTGCAAATAAACAGTACGTTTCTAGTTTTTTGTAGATCGACAGTATTCATTGCTATACTCAGTTTACTTTTCTGAACAGGTTTTTATTTACTAACTAATTCATACCCACCATAGTGGAATAATTTATAATAACAATTATCTAATAAAACCACCATTACATATCCCACTCGTTATCTCTAAACACCATTAAATACAAATATAAATTGAACTCCCATATAAATGAATATTTAATTCATTTATAAATGAATTCTCAGAAAAATTCATTGGTAATTGAAGTGTCATATATGGCATATAAAAATTTAAAATGTGAAATTTAATTGAATTTTACACAATTATAGTTGGTACAATTATCAATTAATAGTTCACCGTTATTTTTTTCTATGAATACTCTTCAATCGCTTGATCAAATTCAATGTAGTAAGTGGTTCTTTTACATATCTTCAATGCATCGCATATTGAAGTCTCATACTTTTATCAAAACATTGTTCAGTTGTTTGGTATAAATGAATTCCATTTATAAAATTTTATAGAATTCATTTGTAAATCTATAAATATGTAAATTCCTGTATTTGATTTGATTTCTAAATTATTTAATTTCTTTATTTGTAAATAAAAAATTGATTTTAGTTATATTTTATTCATATGAAAATTCTATCAAAAGAGATGAGATTTGTAAATGAATTCTATACTTTTACCATTTTGACAAAATTATTCTTCATACAACACTCTATCTACTATCTAAATATTAATTATAAGGATATTTTTGTAAATAAAAAATAAGTAATTATAAATAATTAATCATTTCCCAAATATAAAATTTATTTACAAATAAAGAATCTAATAAATATACTAAACATGTTAATTCATTTCTATATACGAATTCTCATGGATTTTAGAAATCAAAATTCATTTGATACCAAATACTATATTGAGTAAATTGTCTAGAATTCATTTGTATATTCTATTAATTTTAGTATGTTTTCGTTAATTATGTCCATTGTCATGGAATTGAATTCCTGATTTTGACTCCATTTTTTTTAACAAAACAACTAAACTATTCCATAAAATTTATTTGTACCAAACGAACTAAAATTCTTGTAAGTAAAATTGTGTTACCCGACTCATTTAACACTAGGGTGGACGTTTAGTCGGTCCCGTTCAAAACGGGCCTAACCGAACTAATAGCCGACAGAGCAAACCGACACTTTTTGGAAAATCAAATATATTGAATGATATTGAGGTTGAACAGAATCAAATTGATCGGTTAGTCAGTTGTAGATGTGTTGCAGGTTCGTGAACTACCGGTTCCTGTTTCTGAAATGGGGAATCGGAATTAAACCGTAGTTCTCACGATTTGGCCCAGTTCTGATTTTGATCGATTCAATTGCCGGTTCAGTTCCCTCTATTTTTTTTTCGAAAATTTTGTTTTTAATCCACTATTTTTTCCCGTCAATTTTTTTTCTGGTTTGTAAATTTTATTATATTCAATAATTAACTATAGTACCAATAATATATTTTCACCAAAATTTTTCATTACTCCAAAATAAATATGTAAATATTAATTAAATATAATGAAATAACAAAATAACAAAATTAAACTATAGTAAAAAAGTAGAAGGAATTTGAAAAATATAATTGTAAAAAAATAACTTTGAAAAATATAAAAAATGTAATTACAATAATAAAATATATAAATAATTAATAAGAGTAATTTATAACAAAATAAATTTTTGAGAGAGTGAGAGTGTAGAAGAGATTGAGAAAGAAGAAATTGTATAAAATTGGTAGGAATTGGGTGTGCGTATTTATAGAGTTGAAAAAATAAAACAAATAAAAAAAGAAAATGACTGTTGGAACCGTCGGTTCTAACGGCTAGGAACCGACGGTTCTAACTATCCAATGACGGTTTGAACCTTCGGTTTCTAGAAGAGTGGAACCAGAACCTAAATCACAACTCTTTGGTTTTGATCGGCAGGTTCAGATCTTGACAGGTCTGATTTCAGTTCGGTTTGTCGGTTCTAATTCGAATTTTACATGTCTAGTCAGTTGTTTCGGTTGTTCTTTAAATAAAAAAGAAAATTTATAAAAAATAATAATAAATAGGGATTTTTTGAGTTTTTTTAAAAGCTAATTTTACAAATATTAATCCTTATTAAAATATTTGATAATAATGTAGAAGACATTTACAATAATGGTAAAAGAATTAGAATTTGAGATTCTTTTTGGTTTTTTAGACAAAAAATATATATTTTATAAATATTAAACTTTATACAAACATTAACTAACAATATCAAAGACATTCATAATAAAAAGCCATTAATTTAAATATAAAAATATATAGTAAAAGAATTAGGATTTTTGAATATTTAAATATATTTGGTCGGTTTATTCAATCGGTTTGTTTTTTGAACCTCTAAATCGAACCGAACGAAAATAATCTTAAACAAACTGCATATGAGAAAGCGGATTAACCGATTAAATCCAACCAAACAAAGTTAACTAATTCGGTTCGGTTAAGTCTATTGTTTCGGTTTGGCGCATGCCCACCCATAATCTGTTCAACCCGATACGATTGGCTGAACGAATCGGCATTTTTTGGTCAATGAACGAATTGGCATTGCCGGTACTGATGTGGGTCTCAAAGCAAGTGTTTTAGCTCCCTTTCTTTATTCAGATCAAAGAGTAACGAAAAGAAAAACTCCCACTCTTTATAGTTTATACTCAGATTCTTCTCACGGATGCCTCCCCTCAACTTCCCCCGGCCGCCGAGTCCACGCCTTTGCACCTTCAGCATAGTCGACCGTCGTTTGCTTTCCTCACTTGTTCCCCAAGATTTTCCTTGAAGATTTCACCACTTAGCCATCCGATTATTATACCAAGGTCGGTCTGAGTCGAGGAAAGATGCAGAGATTTTGAGGTTGTAACTATTTCCTACTCGTGGAAAATTATTTAGAAAATTATGGGTTAAACATAATTTTGACTTCGATATTTTTTTCTTTGGATTATTGTTTGACTTGAATTTTTAGGGCTGTTAATTGTTATTTTTCTGAATTTCAAGTGCGGGTCTGTTTAGGTAATTTTTTTCGTGGTGGTGATGGTAATTTGATGGTGTTGATGTGGTAGTGATGATTTGGAGGTAGGAGAAACTGAATGTGCTGGCAGAGCAATTGCAGAAGAATTTGTGTCTGTGTGTGTGTTTATTTTAAATAAGTCTTTTCTGCAGAAATCTTTTACTTTTGTTACTTATGTTTCTCAAATCATTAAACTCCACAAAGCTAAAATCCCAAAACCAATGGCTTACTTTGTACAGATACTGTCATTTTGAGTCAAAATTGGGTTTTAATTATTCAAATTCAGCACCAAATGGACCCCAAAAGAATGTGGCAATTTTCTGGGATTTGGATAACAAACCTCCAAATTCATTTCCTCCATACGAGGTGGCTGTTAGGCTTAGAACTGCAGCTTCTTCATTTGGGTTTGTTAAGTATATGATGGCTTATGCTAATAGGAATGCATTTAGTTATGTGCCCAAAGTTGTTAGAGAGCAAAGAAAGGAGAGGAAATTGTTGAATCAATTACAGAACAAGGGTGTGATTAAACCTGTTGAGCCTTATTTATGTGGAGTTTGTGGGAGGAAGTTTTATAATAACAAGAAATTGGTGAATCATTTTGAGCAAATTCATGAGCGTGAGCATCAAAAAAGATCGAGTCAAATTGAATCGGCAAGAGGGAAAAGGAGGGTTAATTTGGTTGCTAAGTATGCTATGAAAATGCAGAAGTATAGAAATGCGGGGAGAAATTTTTTGACTCCGAAAGTGGGGTATGGTCTTGCTGATGAGTTAAAAAGGGCTGGTTTTTGGGTTAGGACTGTGTCC
>CAODLS012574162.1:0-16097 GCA_948243855.1 Flueggea neowawraea
GGCAGGGCCAGCCCAGAGCTCAGAAAATGGAAAATTATCAGTGGGGGCATCAAGATCTCCATTGAAAGTTGTCGCCTTCACAGCGACTTTGCCATTGATAGGAATAGGGGAGCTTCTAGAAGCTGGCTTGGGGCGAGTGGGTGTGTCAACAGAGTGGGGCTTGACAGTGGGTGATGGTGTTTTTGGAGAATTTGATGGAGAGGTTCGTTTGGGAAGAAAAGAAGAAGAAGCTTCGAAAGGGGTGGGAAGGATACCTGGCCCAGACTGGAACGTCCTGCAATTGATCTCTCTGAAATGAGCGGATGGTGATGAGGAAAAGCCACCAGAATGGCCGTGATGTTTCCCTTTGTCGTAGTACTGGTTCCGGTGCTGAGCAACAGCCGCAAGGGTCTCCATAAATGACATAAAAGAGCTAAATCAGAGTAAGTCAACTACTTAAAATCATCAGAGGCAGATGGGTTCCGACGATAATCCCAGAACAGCAGCTAAAAAACGCAACTTTAAGATCCGATTAGACGAAGCAACGCTAGTCTAGCTAGAGTAGTCTAATGCAAGATGAAGAATAAGTAGCGTCAGATCTTCTCCATGACAGATCCAAAACAAGCATGAAGCAAACAGTTGCAATCCGGTATAGATTCAAAGCCAGCTTATTTAAAAAGATTAAGAAAACCAGAAACGGTCAAAGGAACCTGATCAGATCTTGGAGTAAGAAGCATAAATTACAAAAACCCCTTCATCATCTGTCAAAAAAAAAAGACCCATCAGAAACACACAAGTAAAAAAATAATGAATAAGAAAAAGGAAATGAGTAAGGGAAGAGTAGTGAGTACTACCATGGAGATGGAGAGTGTTGAGTGAAGAAGAGAGGGTGTGAGTACAAAAAGGGTAGGTATGTAAGTGATGAGAAGAGGATGTAGAAATGCGAGATTTATGATGAGGAGGATGAATATAGACAGACAGGGGCGGAGGTAGGAAGGAGAGAGAGTTACAGTACAAAACCAGGATGGCAGGATCTACGGATCTGTTTCTCTCTCCCACTCATTTAAATATCGTATACTCAAGCTCCTCCTACTAATGTACTGTGCTATCCTCTCTCTCTCTACCATAATGGGCCAGGTGGGCCTGTATGTTAAGGCTATAATTCTTTTTAATCTCATAGTCTTCCCAGCTTGGGTAAATTTTGTTTTGGTCGAAAAGCTTCGGTAATTAATTGAAAGGGTCAATAACCTTTCGATCCCTGTGGCTGTCAAAAAATCTCTGTAATAGTGGATTGTGGTTGTTAGAATGTGTTTCAAATACCTTTTGATCCAAATTGTGTTTTGATTTTTAGATGATTAGAGATAGACGAGAGAGAGAGATTGCAAAGCAGGAAGAGTGATGGAATTGACGAGAAAATAGAAAAAACAATAAGATAGAATGTATCAAATTTTGGCAAATTAAAACAAGGATATAACTAACTGTTTTTAAATATAACTTGTAGTTTGGATTAACGGAGACAAACCTCACAGGGAATCTACAAGGTGTTTTGAAAATAAAGGATGTAATTGTGGATTTTACTAAACCTCAGGGACCTTTGGTTCTAATTGATGAGCGAAATGGGGGTGGAAACGTGGCGTGCCCATCATTATGACGCGTGTCTTCTTTCTGCACTAATTATACGTTCACAGTCACCTTTTTTTTCTTCTTTTCTTTTGTTGCCCCCCAAGGCTCAAAACATATTTTACACAGTGCAACAGCAGCCTGGGCTGTACAAATGAAATGCCATTCATTTCTTTGTTTTCCTTTTCCTATCTACGTGTCCATTCATCCAAAGTTCTTAATCCCTTTTCTATTCAACAACTGACCCAACCTTGTCTAGACTACTACCAAACACTCTTCTTTTTTATTCTTCTAGTTTTAAACCCCACACTAAAATGTCTAAACTAGGCTATTCAGAAAGTAATAAATTCTACTAAGAGATTTAAATAAATAATTGAAAAGGTATTACCTTTTTATAGGTGGGTTTCATGCAAATTTGCACTCTATATTTATAAGTTGCAGTATAATAAATATTGCAAGTATTAAAGAGAAAATAAAAAGGAAATTAATCATATTGGAGACCATATATGAATTGCTTTTGGAGGACATCCACCTACAATTTGGCGGAGTTAAGGGCCCGTCTTGAAAAATATTTGATTCTTCTGTTGCGAATTTGCGAAATAGAAGAATAAAGTAACAGAGAAAAGAAGAATGCAACAAAGAAGGCATTCTTTTGCATATATGTGGTAGGAATCTGAGTTCACTTTATTCTTTTGCGTGTAATGGGAAACAAAATCAACCCACAACACTACCTTTATTGAATTCTCTCAAAACAGTAATCGCACAAAAAAATCAACGCCCCAACATGAAATACAGCAAAATTTCGTCCCCCAAGAAATGTTGTGAAGCTGGGTTAATAGTTCACTGGTCACTGGCCCAATATTGCACCCAATATGTTTGTGCTAATTATAGGTGATGTAAATTTTTGGACCATTATTTTTTAAAATATCAACATATATTTTAATTTTACAGTAATAAAAATTTTTGTGTATATTTTTTAAAAATGATGTATATTTGAAACTAAATTTTAAAAATAAACATTCATTTTATATAAATTTTAATTTTTTATTTTATTTTTTTAATTTTTTCTCTCTCTTTAATTTTCTCTCTTTTCATTTTCTGTCATTCTCTCTCCCCTCGTTTCTCTCTCTTGGTTGCTCTCTTCCACTCTCTCCCAAAAAAAAATCCTAGTCGCTCTTTTTCTGCGGTCATCCACCTCCTCCCTTTCCTCCATCCTTGTCCGCTCTTCTCCCTCATCACTGCCTCGTCTCTCTGTTCTCGTTCTCTCTTCCGTTCGTTCGCTTCGATCTCTGCCACTCGCTTTGATCTCCGTTGTCCTTTGTTCTTGTTCTCTCGCTTCAATCTCTCTGTTGCTCGTGTCGATCTCTGTTGTCCTCTCTCGCCTTCTAAACCGGGATGTGTCATCGTGAACGAGACAAGGTGGAGATTCGAACAGACGATGCGAACGACGACGAGGTTGTAAGGTACGTGAACAGTCAACGACGGAGGGAGTGAGATGACGTCAATGCTAACAGAGGCGGAGGGAGTGCGACAGGGTGTGGCGTATGGTGCGGCAGAACAAAGTTGAGGAAGAATCTAGGGTTTGTTTGGGGGAGTGGTAAAATTATTTTTCAGTCCCTAACTGCCATTGTCGATTGAAACTACTGTTCAATCCCTCCAATTGGTTGTTTCTATGAAGAGTGAATTTGTTTTCAGGTTGTTACTAGTCCTTTAATTGTTTTTGTGATTCACATTTGGTGTTGTTAAACCAAAAATATTATTACATTATGTAAACTATTATTTTTTTGGCTCACAATGGTTCACAATAATGTATGTACACCGTTATGAACCATTGTGAACCTCAAAACAGCTTTAAAATATTTTCAAGGAAAAATTTGTTAATATTTCAAAAAAAATATTTAGACTTTTTAAAAAATTTTGGATTGTGTGAACTATTGTAAAAAACTTGTACTCTATTGTGAACGTCAAAATTTAGAATGTAAAATATTTTATGCACCATTGTGAATGTCAAAAAAATATCAGAATTCAAAAATATAAACTGTGTTTTTTGTGAACCATCTAAAATGGTTCACAATAATGTATAATATAATATACACCATTTTGTGAACTGTTGTGAACGTCAAAATTGACCCTGAAAAAAAATATTTTTTGAGAGTAAAATTCATTTAAAATTTCTTAAAAAATATTTAAAATGTTTCATTCAAACTTTTTAAAAAATAAGAATTATGTAAACCATTTTGAACCTTTTAAAATATGAATTGTGTAAATAAAAAAAATACAATACATGTGAACTATTGTGAACAAAAAAAATTGATAAAATTGAATTTTTTTAACAAAATAATTAAATAAAAAATCACTTACACTTTTTTTGAAAAATATGAATTGTGTACTCTATATGTGACCGTTGTGAACAAAAAAATAAAATTTAGATTAAAAATATTTTTTATTTTAAAAAATACAATTTCTCATGAAAAAAGTCAATTTCTCGCGAAAAAACAGTTTTTCGTCAAAATTCGGCAATTTCTCGCGTGTTTTTCTAAAAATAGAATTTTAGAGATTGGTCTTTCCCTTATTTCTATTTTTAGAAACAAATTTTCTGTTGTAATAAAATTAAAAAATAGCATTTTATTTTAGTATAAATGTCATACTTTTCCTCCCAATTTGTTTCAGTACTCAGAACCATTTGGGCCTGCAGGAAAAACAGAAATACCTGCAAGTAGCAATGCAAGAGACAAAATGAATCTCTGAAAACAATGCTTCCCACTCCTAGTCACAGCATTACAAGGAAGTGGGAATGGCATATTTTTGGATTTGTTCGTCGCAAGTCAAGTTTGTAAGTGTCCATTCGAGGAAGCGGTAAGTCTCTGGCCAAGAAATCCAGCACTCATTGACAAGTGCCCGCGTTGTGTATGAACTCCAGAACACGAGTCAAACGACCTTGTTAGCCAACTCCAAGAGGTAATATGCCATCACCTGAAAAAATTAGAGTTCCCAGAAATTTGATCTATTACTAACACGTGTAAATTTAAAGGACCTTGCTATCACAACCTCAGCTACTTCCAGTACGTACTTAAATGGCAATGCCAAAAACTCTTCAATCCAACCAAACTCTACCAACCAAAAAAAAAAAACAGAGAAACGAAATGAGCCGGGAACAACCGAGAAGGCCTCAACCGGAGCAAGACCCAACAAAATACGGAGATGTATTCAACTTACATGGTGATCTGGCCTCGCAACCTATCGCCCCACAAGACGCAACCACCATGCAGATTGCTGAGAGCCAAGTGCTCGGAGAAGTCCCCAGGGGAGGACCTGCCTCCGTCATGCTATCAGCTGCTAGAGCCAATGTGAGAGAAGGTCTCCTCAATCCTCAGGACGCCAGTGACGCCGTCAGAAATCAGGGCATAACCGTTACTGAAATCAACACTGGCGGTAACCGTATCGTCACCGAAAAAATAGCTGGCCAGGTCAAGAATCAACTCCGTATTAATTTATACTCTGTTGGTAATCGATAGATTGCGAGAACTGGGTATTTGTGGATGCAGGTAGTGGCACAATATGTAGAACCAGCGATGGGGACGACGACTCCTGGAGTGGGACGTGACCCAGAAGCAATCATAATAGGAGAGGCATTAGAAGCTAGTGCTCTTGCGGCAGGGGACAAACCGGTGGACCAGAGTGACGCGGCGGCTATACAAGCAGCTGAGGTGTGAGCAACTGGCATCAATGAGGTATGGCCTGGTGGAATAGTGCTGCCGCTCAATATGCGGCCAACCGCAACCCCAGGACCAGAGTTTATGAAGACAAGACCACCATTTCTGATGTTCTTGGGGTAAGATATAATCTACTCAAATGTATATGTATATTATATAATTTCAATTTGATTAAACTTAATTTGGAGCAGGATGCAACGTTTAAGTTGCCAGGAGACAAAGTAGTGAGTCGTGATGATGCTGAAGATGTAATTGGAGCGGAGCTCAGAAACAAACCCGACATGCGTAAAACCACAGGAGGAGTAGCGGCGTCCATGGCTGCCGCAGCTAGACTGAATCAGAAATAATAATCTCGATCGGAGTTTTCAATACATACTACGATATTTCTCTTCATTTTTTTTCTCTTTTGGTCTTGCGTACTCTTTCTTGCTGCTATGGTTTCGCAAATGATGTGTATATGGATGATATGGTTGAGCTTCCATGTAATAATAACCTGACTTTCATCTAATAACTTGATGTTTTCTTGATTTGGACAACTAATAACGAGCTTGGATTTGTGTCTTTTACCTTAGGGAAAAGTAGATATATATACTAAAATAAAATGTCACTTTTTAATTTTGTCACAACAGAAAATTTGTTTTTAAAAATAAAAATAAAGAAGAGATCAATCTCTAAAATGCCATTTTTGGAAAAGTATGTGAGAAATTGTTAAATTTTCGCAAAAAAAATGATTTTTTTGCCAGAAATTAACTTTTTCATGAGAAATTATATTTTTTTAAATAAAAAATATTTTTAGTCCATATTTTATTTTTTGATTCATTCACATATAGAGTACACAGTTCATATTTTTAAAAAAAATGTAAATAATTTTTTATTTAATTATTTTGTTAAAAAAATCAATTATAATATTTTTTTGGTTCATAATAATTTACATGTGTGGTAGTTTTTTTTATTTACATAATACATATTTTTAAAGGTTCACAACGGTTCACAATAGTTCACATAATTCTTATTTTTTTAAAAGTCTAAATGAAATTTTTTAAATATTTTTTAAGAAATTTTAAACGGATTTTACCCTCAAAAGATATTTTTTTCAGGGTCGATTTTGACGTTCACAATGGTTCACAAAATAGTGTACATTATATTGTACATTATTGTGAATCATTTTAAATGGTTCACAAAATTTCACAAAATAGAGCACACAGTTTATATTTTTAATTCTGATATTTTTTTGACATTCACAATGGTTCAGAAAATATTTTACATTCTAAATTTTGAAGTTTACAATAGAGTACAAGTTTTTCGCAACAATTCGCACAATCCAAAAAAATTTAAAAAGTCTAAATGTTTTTTTAAAATATTTAACAAATTTTTCCTTAAAAATATTTTTTAAACGGTTTTGAGATTCACAACGGTATCCATACATTATTGTGAACCAAAAAACAATAGTTCACATGTCATTTTTTTTGTTCATAACAAATGCACAAATAATTTTCCAAGCTAAGGGATTATATGTAATTTTTTTTGTTCACAACACAATGCAGAAATAATTCCCCAAGTTAAAGGACTATTACTGAAATTTTTTAAATAAAGACGGATTGCAGTTTATCCTCAACTGCAGCTAGGGGCCGTCGCCGCTCTCCTCTCTAAATTAGCTCTGTCGCCACCTCTTCGTATCTTCTCTCCAGTCAGGCTACATCTTCGCCATCGCTCTCCAACTACGCCGCCTCGCTCCTGGATCGGGTCGCCACTTCCAATCATCTGTCGCGTCTCTCGCTAGGGTTCGCATCTCCGCGGCCACTACAAGACTTGATCTGACGAGGATGGAAAGCCATAAAGAGAGAAAGAAAAAAGGCAGAGGAGGAAGATGGCCGAGAGCAAAAGACTGAGAGGAAAAGAGATCTAGCGAGAGGACGAAAAGGAGAAAAAGAGGCAGCGAGATGACGGAGCTAAGAAAGGAGAGAGAGTGGCGGAGTTAAGAGAGGAGAGAGAGAGTTGATATGTAGATCTAGGATTTGAGTAGAAGAGAGAGGGGGTGAGAGAGGAAAGAAAAAAGAGAAAAAAATCAAAAAAAAAATAAAACGAAAAAATTAATCTTAAAATCTTTGTTTAAAAAATGATATTTTGAAAAAATAAATTTAAAAAATGATATTTTTAAATGCCATAAATTTAAATGTCACACAGAGTGTAATTGGCACTTTACCTTATTGTCTGGGCGTAAGCCCACTGTCTTGTTTGAAAATCGGCCCGTTGTCTCTTACCGATCTGCAAGGCACTTCTGCCAACAGGACATGGTCTCTCAAATCTCAACGGCATAGTAGCAGACGTCGTCGTCGTTTTTTTTGTCACGTATGGATATTTAGTTTCGTGCAGATTGAGTTCCTAATACAAGCAAATTAGGGAGCCGTAGAATTGACGGCGACGTATCGTCCTTAGACTTGGACATTAATTAGGTACTTGCCATTTTGTTAAAACAACAAAACTAGCTAGTGAACAACTTATCTTTCACCCTTTTCCCTTGTAAAAAAAACCTGTGCTAATGTGGATACCACAACTTCACACACACTGTAAGAGGCATATGAAATTATATTATTGGTATGATTGAGTACGGTAGTACGTGGAAGTGAAAGGGTGAAAGCAAAAGTCCATGATCTGTATGGGGAGCAAGATTTTTGAAGCATGTTCAATAATTGGAGGAGTGTTTGATTGGTGGTACAAGAAAAAGCAGAGGGAAGTTTCAGTGAGCTATAGAGCTTATTATTGGCACATAATCACATTATCTACCAACAGATAACTAGCTGCTACAGATCATCCCCAAGATCTGTTACTGAAGATGCTCTGAATCTGTCATACCATCTTCTTCCTCTGCTTCCTTCAACAGTACATGCACCACCATATAAAATTACTCTCATTTTTTCAACTCCATTTCACTTGCTCTCTACTTCTAAAACTATCATCATTTTTCAACTCCATTTCATTTCCTGACTATTGTACCGTGTGTTAGTGCAAAACAAGCACATTTTTTAGCTCTTAATTTGTTGAAAACAGTTGTATATTTTTTTCACCACTTTAATATAATTCTTAATGCATTAACTCGTGTCAAGCAAATTGCTTCATGTGTCATTCTTCAAATAAAAGGGCACAGTAATCAGTTAAACAAATTGGTTATATATATGAGGTTTCACACCAATTCAGACACTTAAGACACATTTAATTGAGTGGTTAAAGATGAATAAATTGATAGAGTGGTGATTTCCAGGGGAAGCTTGGTTGAGTTGAGTTGAGTGATTTCCAGCGGACCACGGAATTTGGAGGGCAAATAGAAAAACATGAAGAAGGTACATTGTAAAGTGAAAAGGTTTAAAAGGACAGGACAGCCAGCAAAAATTGTGATGGATATCCATATATTCAGATGATACCGACTTTTCAAGAAGCTCTATGGCTTTGACAATGCCATGTCCTTCTGTTCTTATCAAACTAAGCGCAGTTGCTTCAGGTCCTTTTCTGCAGTCCAATAAAAGTTATCATCATTCTTCAAGATCGACGTTCACATATATAGTTAACTAATGCACTTCCACTTCAATTTCAACCAAGCTATTGCTATTTAAATCTCTCTTTAACATTAAAGAATCGAAAGTTAGATTTGCAGTGAGAACAAATAAAATGGCTTAAATGTAAATCGAAGAGCTAAACAACATAATTAATAGTAAAAGAAAATTGATAGGTCACAATTAGATCCTTGAATATCAGGAACACTGAAGCAGAAGATCAGTTGGATATGAGTAATGGGTAAGGTAAGGTGGTTCAGACATTGGTTGAACCATCCTTGTAACGTATCTCACTGTACAATCTAAAAAATTAGTAACGTCGTTCATAAGGTTTTCCTCGTATAGCATTTCTAATCAACAAAATAAAACCGCCGACCTGAAATGCATGTTTTAAAGTTTTCATATAACGTTTTCATATTGTGGAAACTATTTTGTCAATGCATCCACCCATTCAGGGAGGGCTGTCTGATGTGTTGGTTTGGAAAGGCTCCAATTCGGGTAAATTCTCTCTTGCCTCGACCATTCAATATCTTCAATCTAACAATGCA
This sequence comes from Flueggea neowawraea, assembly GCA_948243855.1. Taxonomy (NCBI): domain Eukaryota; kingdom Viridiplantae; phylum Streptophyta; class Magnoliopsida; order Malpighiales; family Phyllanthaceae; genus Flueggea; species Flueggea neowawraea. The sequence continues at coordinate 9,409 of CAODLS012574162.1, forward strand.
GGTTTAATTCAGTCGCAATCTGAGACTAAATGGAGCAATTTTTGGAGATGGAAAGGACCCATCTAGGCTGAAACTTGTCTTTGGCTGGCGCTTCACGGACGACTTACCACTAACTCTCAACGGATGATTAGAAACTTATGCAACTCGACAAGCTGTATTCGATGCCAAGCTGGGACAGAGACCGTTCTTCATGCACTCAGAGACTGCCTGGTTGCTAGGAATCATTGGGTCTCTATGCTCCTTGATCAGGTTCGTTCTTCTTTCTTCTCTCTTAATTTACAGGATTGGATCCTTACCAATTTATTTAGTAAAATTAGGCATTCTAGTGGTATTTCTTGGTCATTGCCTTTTGGTTGGAATTATGACTTGGAAATTGTGGAATGCTCGGAACGTGGAGGTGGTTGCTGGTGGTGTGAGACAAAAACAGTTGAACAAAATCAGTATTGGTACGACCATTAATCATCTGCGAGCTAATAGTCTTATCCAGAATTTGAATGTGAATTGTAATCCTTTCACTGTGAATCATAGAACTTATGCAGGTACCTATTGTATTAATGTTGATGGTGCGGTTTCCTTTCATACTTCTGTCTCGGCCTTAGGTATTATTGCTAGAGATAGCACGGGCTTTTCAATTCATTGCAGGACTGTCAAATGTGGTTTCATGTCCCCTCTCTTTATTGAATTAAAAGCAATCCTTTGTGGTTTGGAACTTGTTGTGGAAAAACAATGGCTTCATGTCCACATAGAATCTGACTCTAAGCTCGCAATAAACATTTGTACTTCTGTGACTGAATGGAATGGCCACCAACAGGGAATGGTTCTTCGCATTCGTCAACTCTTATCTTCTACAGGTTCCACTATCCATTTTGTTCCTAGGGAAACCAACTTTTGTGCGGATTGGATTGGGAAGAATGGTCTCTCCCAATCCTTTGGTACTCATGATTTCATTCACTTACCAAATTACCTTATGTCTTTGTTGTATTTTGATAAGTTTAAATTTTATAACCACGGTATTCTTCCGCCACAAGTGAGAACTATCAATAATATGCAATGAGGTACCATCCTCTTTCTATTAAAAAAAGTTTTCATGTAATGTAGTAAAAAAGAAAGAAGGTTTTCATGTAAGGAGGTTTTGTTATTATTGACACTAATTGCATTATGTTGTCAAGTTTTGGAGAGCCAATTGATGTTCTTACGTACCAATGCCTTTTGGGAATTCACTAAAAGCATATGTACTTGTGTAGTTCAAACAGGACTCTTGTCTTCCTCGTTAGTCATAATCGTGATGGAAAATTTAATATAAAAGGGTCTATTAAGCAAACTTAATTATAAAAATCGAGGCACATGATCTGCCAATATGTGCTGATGATGAGTAGATATAGGGAAGAAACGTCTGTATGCACGAGTAAAGAGGGGCCCATAATATGTGAAAATCTCAAGAAAATGAACAGAGAGGTTGACAGTAATGCTGAGATCCAAAAACATCTAAATTATTCCCAAACCCCTAAAATGTAAAAAATATTTGTTCTGCAAAACTTGATATGGGTGTGTTTGTAAATGGAATATTGAACTTGTGTGTTGGTTATTTAAGTATATTTCATTTTTTATTTTTTTTCTCTAATTTTTTTTTTACAGTCTAACTCAGTGGTGTTTATATATACATATATATATATATATATATATATATATATATATATATATTATTGTGAACACAAGTGATGTAGATAGTCATAAGTTTGTTATTTGATCATTAGTGGACTGACTATGACCATTCATCCACTCCTCAAGGAAAAGGGAAAACCAAATCATCACATCCGGAACCCATTTTTTTGTTGCTTTCAAGTTTAAAATAGTGCACAAAACCACAAAATGCCTTTGTGGAGATTCATATGTTTGTTTAGATTAACTTCCCACCAGTTCGCATGTGCAGCTTCCTTGGAACACAAAACATAATTTTTAGTTTGCAAGTGTAACAAATCAAGTCATCACTATTGCGCGCTTGCAATTGTATACGTGGATGAATTGTTTATAAAGTAAGTTGAATATAAGTCATTTTCTGTTCCAATTCAATCTCAAGTAAATTGAATGAGCGTTTAAGAAGAGAGTGAGTTATTATAGACTTATAGTTTAATAATATTAGAGTGGTTTATAGTATTAAAAGGATTGATATTTTAATTATTTATAGACTAATTTTGAATAGCAAAAGAAAAAAGAAATGGTCCAGCTTGGTCAGTCTTTTACGGCATTGTGGTCCTTTTGAACACACATTCATACAAAAACTAGTTACTACATCATCAACCATAATCCTGCACTCTGTTTCGTCCCTTCTCCAAACCCAATTTTCTTACTTCAACAAATAAATGCTTCCCTTTTTCAACAGTTTCTTTCTCTCTTATTCACAGACAGTCTCCAGCAACTCTCCCTTTCTTTCTCTGCCCCCAAGAAATCACCATTAACACCACCACAACCACCACCACCACCACCACCAACCACTTGGTTCAATTGCATAGATAGGCTGAGTAATTAATTGAGAGAATAAGAATGCCAAGCTTTATTGGAAGAAACCTTCATCTCTGCTTCACAAAAATGATATGTCCATTACAATTAGAACCACCTCCTGCCATTGTCAAGAATTATGATTCCCTCTATGATCATGACTCCAACTTTGAGTCTTCTTCTGATCCCAAATCCCAGAATGCCTCTCCAACATCGACTGCTTGTTCTTCCTCCTCCCCGGAGCCTGACCTCTCCTCTGTATTCGCCTCCCAACGCTTCTTCTTCACCACACCCGGCCTCTCCAACTCCATAACCGAATCTGCAGCACCATCTCCCACTACCCACTCTTCAAACACCATCAAGTATAGCAACAGTCTTGACCTTGATGACCCATCTCAGGGAAACAACAACAACACTAGTTCTAATGACCAGACGGCGTCGTTTTTAGCTGCAGCCGATGAAAACCGTAGCAGCAACCCTTGCAGTATTTGCAGCAGCAGCAATGTTGTTGAGGTAAAAGTCAAAGGCAGCGTGGCGGTGTCAACATATTCGCCAGACCCCTACATGGATTTCAGGAGATCAATGCAAGAAATGGTGGAGGCACGTGACCTGGTCGACGTCAACGCCAACTGGGAGTATTTGCATCAGCTACTTTCATCTTATCTCGCACTTAATCCAAAGAGCACCCACAAGTTCATAATTGGAGCTTTTGCTGATCTTCTGGTGAGTCTTTTGTCGTCATCAACTACATTTGCACCGGAGATTAATGGTGGTGAGGGCAGGGGAAGTGATGATTATGGGCCTGGTGGTTGTGAGATTTCGAGGCATTGCATGTAATGTGCAATGTGGTGTGTCGGATATATAATTCATGTACATTATCATTATCAATATCATTGCTCCCAATTTTTTGTTTAACTTGTTGCATTAAATTGATTCCAAATAATGATGAACATTTTGGGGACAAAACTTGGTCCCCTTTTTGTCTTCTATTGCATCACTTATCCCTTCATACACCAGATCTTGCTTAAATTTGTCCGTGTTTAATTTTCAGCTTCATTCTGATTTTTCGCTTCTTTTTCCTTCAAAAAGAAACTTAGATATTCTCCTGATCTCGCTAAAGAAGGTTGAGAAATCACTTTCTTTTATACTCTTTTATGCACCCTCTAATTAAAATTTAACATATTAAAAGGAAAATTGATTTTATTCAATAATTAAGATTATGATAAACTCATTTCTAAATCTGATTGGATTTGCATGAAAATGCAAAAAAAAAAGGTCAATAGCATTTATCAAGTTTATATACATGCGAGTAGATATCATAGTAGTTGAATTGCTGGGAAAAAATTAATCAAGCCGGGCCACACAAAAAAGGTTCTTTTTTCAAAAGATTGACTTCCGTCGGTAATCAAACCCTTAATTTTTGGCAGCAACTTCAATATCAGTGGACAGTTTTGGTAAAAAGAAAAAAAGTTCCTTTAAAGGGGCTGTAGTTAAGTAATTTGTTGGGGGAAGGAGTGCATTTCTGGCTACACGGCATCTTGGATGTATCATTTGTAGGTGCCAAGTATAAAAACAATCATAAACTTTAGGATAGGTTTATTGCCGGTTTAGGAACCGCCGGTTTCAGTTTTTGGAATGGAAGAATCAGAACTAAACTCCACGGTTTGATCCGGTTTTGGTTATGATTTTGACCGATTTTGGTTTCGATTTTGACCGGTTAAATCGCCGATTCCGGTTTCGGTTCTCTTTTTTTTTTTAAATTTTGTTTTTAATCTGCTATTTTATCCCGTCAATTTTTTTCGGTTTGTAAATTTTGATATATTCAATAATTAATTATAGTACCAATAATACATTGTATTCTAAATATTTTTTAATAATTTTTAAACAAATTAATTATTCTACTAGTAATTACATCACATAATTTTAAACAAAATTAAAAAAAGCTCATTAAATTTTATTAAATGTAATAAAATAATAAAATAACTAAATTAAACTATAGTACAAAAGTAGAAAGAATTTGAAAAATATAATTACAAAAAATAACTTTGAGAAATATAGAAAGCGTAATTGTAATAATAAAATATATAAATAATTAATAAGAATAATTTAGAGCAAAATAAAATTTTGAGAGAGAAGAAATAGTGTGAAATTGGTATGAATAGGGTAGGGGTATTTATAGGGTTGAAAAAAAAGGGAAATGGAGGTTCGAACCGCCGGTTCGACGATTTCTAGAGGGATGGAACCAGAAACGGAATTGGAACCTAAACCGCAACCCTCCGATTTTGGTATGCCGGTTCCAATTCTAGTTCGGTTTCGATTTTGAACGGTCCGATTTCGGTTCAATTTGTCGGTTTCGGTTCAAATTTTATATGTCTACTTTAGGGCTAGGATAGGATATGCATGAAAGACGTTAGTTCGCATAAATTTATAGTGTATGGCCTTTTTCAGCAGTATGATTAGTTGAGTAAATTAAAGAACAATGAAGTTCAAAATGATTCACAAATCACTTCAGTGAATGAGACAATCCCAATTAGAACGATGGAAGTCCGCCTCTTGTTTTGCTGAGAATACAATCAAAATATACTTTCAAATTCCGAAGTGTAGCGGAAAAGGGGGCACGCTATCTAATATTTTATGTAATTATTGACTAATTACTTGTCCAATGGACTGTGAAGAACGGTATCTTTAGTGATTAATTTGTTTTTTCTTTCCCCTCTTAAAATTGAAGGTTAAGATGAGGGCAAGTTTGAGTAGACATAAACAAGTAGAGGGATTATGTTTGTGTTTGATTAAGGGAATCTCTGCATCAAGACAAGTAATGGATTAACAAGTGGCCGAATTTCAGTGAATATAAAAGTACTACATAACGCAGGCAACACAGGGGAATCTCGTTTTTGTCACCATAGCAAGAGGATAAGTCGCAAAAGACTCACTTAAAAAGGTGGAAAAATTAAAAATTGAAGAAAATATAATCCCTGACGTTAATTGGCAGTTTCAGTGTCCAAACAGCGGCGGTAATCACTCGGCCGAATGTCAGTTACAAGTGGATCTAATCCAACTAGTCCAAATCTGTTAGCTTCTCGTAATGGGCTCTTTGGATCAAAGTGGGCCTAATTTCTCTCTGACTATTATCATTGGGCCTTGTGCTACTCACAAGCAAGCTGCAATAACACAGACATACGACCGGAGATATGCGCTACGGAGAAACATACACAAGAAGTCGCCACCACGAAAGCCCCGGTCATGCTCCAACCTCGGCTTACAAAAGTTCATCACAACTCGAACAAGGTAACCAGTGAGAGGAAAGCAAGCATCGGTCATGGCACACTATTGGTACTAATCAAGCAACATATGGCAAGATATGAGAACCAAAACCCACAATTATCTACCTTACTGCGAGCATTTTTAAACAATGTTTACGAGCTTGTGATAGTTCATAGTTCTGACTTGTGATACTGACGTTTGCAGTTGCACAAAACTGAAACGACTAAATTTTCTCTAGGGTATTTTTTTGGGAAACAGTTTTCTCTAGGGTCTAAAATGACTTCACATGCTCTTCTGATGTATCAAGGCTTTTGTGCCTCCTCTAATATAAAAAGACAGCAGCTGAAACAATCCAAGTTTACATAAGCTGGTAAGTGGTAACATCCGTTCACAATCAAAATTAATTTACGTGACCAGAAGGCCAGCTCGATTAAAAAGCATTCAAACATGCCAGCAGACAAAACCAGTAGTCTTGATTGCATATTAAAGATTTAAATTTGGCTGAATCTCAGACTCTCAGAGAAGACAACATTAAGGCGAAGCCTGTCTTAGTTAAACGCAAGTAATATCTGAAATACAAAAACGCAATAGCACTCAAAGTAATAATCCTAAAACCATGCTAAGTTTCTGACAAAAACACGAAAAAGATTTGAGGCAACAAAGATCCAATGGACAAAATGTATTGAGAGGAGTTTATCGCTTCTTGGAGACACCAACGGTTTTTCCCCTACGACCGGTGGTCTTGGTGTGCTGCCCACGTACACGAAGACCCCAGTAGTGACGAAGACCACGGTGATTTCTGAAGTAACAGGGCAATATCAAACCATTAAACACTATTGAGGTAAATAAAAACACATTTCCTAGTGAAATCCATTGAAAAGGATAGAAGTAAACCTGATCTTCTTGAGGCGCTCAAGATCATCTCTGAG
>CAODLS012574408.1:0-17271 GCA_948243855.1 Flueggea neowawraea
GATAATTTCATGTATTACTAGGGAAACACATTGATGGATGGTGACCAGTCTACACACCAACCATTAGAGGATTTTGATGAAGAAATGGCAGTTACCATACATGATAGTGTCACGACCTGTTTCCGGACCACGACCGGTGTATAAGACTAACCGAACCGGATGCCCGACGCATATCGCACAAGTCTCAGAGAATCAGATACTCTACCCACTTATTCATTTTAAACATTTATTAAAACATTTAATCAGTTTATAGATAATATCAATTAATAATAAATATAATCTAATATAAGCATATATATAAATAAAAATGTAAACATAAATATATATAAAAAATATTATCAAAAACATATAAGTAAAATCATATAATTCCAAAATACAAATTGACCCAAAATCCCATAAGCAACCCGGTGCGAAGCTCTAATACAAAAGACGGAGCTCGAACAAAAGGACACTTACTAATAGCAAAAATGTCTCATTGAGATTGATGAGTTGGAACAATATTGATTGTCCGACGGAAAGTACCTGAAAAATATTAAGGGAGGGGATGAGAAATCTCAGTGAGGGGTAACACTACAGATTGGCTCCGGACCCTCAAATAAACTGTTTTGAAAACAATTTGGAAAACTACCACATGCAATATATATTGTACATACATATACACACTACATATAATATTATTTTGAAAATCCATTTTCGAAAACGTTCACACCCTCAGCAAACACTTGCAATTATTCACACAAATAAATATTATACCATAAAATAAATAAATAATAACTGAATATATATAATTGAATGTCTGACTGGGACAAAGCTGAACTGAATAGATACTGAACTGATGTGGACTACGCCACCTAATAATATTGATCACGTGTATTTGCGCTAGACACACGGGTTACCACCACCCCTAGTAACTGAGCCTTCACTGATCAATGGTATATCATAAGTTACGCATCTTCGTAGCTGAGTGTCCCAAGTATCAGAATATATATACACACACTAAATATTAATAGCAGACAGGCATGCAAATACATATTTATTTCTAATACGGATATTGATTTCTTATATTGATACTCATAATATTTTTTATACTGATAAATTTATTTCATTTATTCCCTTTTACACATAATCAGGTTTTATTTAATTCCAATCCTTAATTAGTCCAATTTCATAATTAAATCTGGCACAACAAAAATATATATAATTTTGAAAGATACAACCTATGTGTCTGAAGTTGCTACCGCACTCACCTGGACTTCGTGCCAAATAATTCGAATCACGGGTCACCGATGGATAGCTGAGCACTTCAAAAATCGAATGAAGCTAAAAGCAGACACAAAACTGAAAACAAACACATTATAACTAAGTCAAATATGGAATGGTATAGGACTGTGGTGGTATCGAGAATATTTGAATGAAAATGCAGATGCAAGTCCTAAGACGACGACAAAAATTCTATTTCGGTAGAGGATCTACCGCTCTAATCTCAAAAATCAGAATCTACGAGAAATTTCAGTTGGATCCTTAAACTTTTGTAAAATTACGCTTCAGTCCCCAAGTCTCATAAAATTAAAAAATGGTCCTCAAAATTTTTAAAAAGTATTATTAGGTCCCTCAGGTTGTCAGAATTCTTATTTGAGCCTTCAAACTTTGAGAAATTGCAAATTAATCCATAAACTCTCAAAATTACAATTAAACCCCTAACATAGCAAATATTCAGTTTAGTCCCAACCTTACAAATATCAGAATTGGTCCTTACGGAAGAAGACTACTAAAAAATGTCCCTAAATTCATTTTTGAAACTCATTAAGAATTAACTCATTAAGAATCATCCAAAAATTGAAACCTAAATTCAATTCGTTCAAAACTAAATCCATGAATTAAATGCCTAAAACAAAAGTTAATCAGAAGAAAAGACGTGTTTTTTTTACCTCAAAAATGGATTAGGAACGTTGGGTAAGCAATGTGGGAGCGTCCTGAGTTGTTTTGAGAGAGATTTGAGTGAAACGAAAATGACAAAGGTTCAGATTTTGAACGGTTGAAAGCCTGTCTGGGGGCACCTCACGTACGTACGTCGGAAGAAACTCACTTACGTTAGGAAGGGTCACACGTACGTTTTCAGGTCAAAAATTGCGTCCAGAACCTTCTATTCCCGACCTCACGTAAGTTAGAACAATGTCACGTACGTAACTCTTCAAAATACCAGTTTAGGTACGTCAACTTGTGCCTTACATACGTGAACCATGTATTTTACGTACATAAAATGTAGATTTCATGTACGTGAAGCAACATTCAAGTCTTACATACATTAGAACATATGCTTACGTAGCTGAGCAGTCTTGCAGCCCACTTCCTCAACTTTTCTCGTTTTTGAACTTGCTCTGAATCATTCTAAATGCTTACCAACATCCATCCTTCCAAAAATAACACCTTTAAACATTTAAAGACACCTTCAAACACTTCAAACATCATCTCAAACATTCAAATGTTAGATTGGAATTAAACAAGATCCCTGGAAATTCGTCCGGTTTCCATGAAGGGTCTTGCCGAAATTGATCAAAATGTTACAGAAGATTTCTCTGAATAGGTGGGATATTACATACTCCCCCTAAAAGAAAATCGCCCTAGAATTTCCTAATGAATCAGATCATGAGGATTACAAAGACAACCAAGGCAATATTATGGTTTTAATTCTTAATCTAATCGACTCCAATAATTATAAAGATCGACTCAAAATCTCCAATTGGAATGTGATTTGAAGTTATCGACATTCACCTATATAAATATAGTCAACTCCAAAATGGGTCAAAATATGACCGAACCTAATGCTCAAACCACTAAGAATCCATCTATCATTCCGTTAACATACTGGTGCTCTCTCTCACATCCAAACAGATTCATGCCGAAGAAATGCAAATAATGCAAAATCAGAGATGCAGAAACATACAATAATTACTCACTGGTCGACATAATCAAACATATGCGGGTATCTAAGCCACATTTGGTAGGGTAGCGAACTGGGTCGCTCAATTGCAGATATGTCAACTGACGCAAGTTTTTAAGATGAGCAGAAGCTAAGGCAGAAGTACAGAGGAATGCAAATGCAAAGATAACAAATACACTTATTCGTTAGCAGAGATAAACAGATTCAAATGTCTGACGCAATTCATCAGAAGGATACCTTAAAGAACTTCTACTGATGGTTCATCAGAGAACATATCAGATCTCATCTCAGCCGACAACAGTGACTGAACATGGAACAGATATGGAACAATATTCTTATATAACATACTGCATAATAGCAGAATGTACAAACGTGCAGAGAAACAAAAGAATATATTCTCAAGAGCTAACGTACCACGTGTTGGAAAAATAGGTATCAGATATTGGTTAAAGGTCAACTCGACGGTTTTTAATGATTAACTAAGCATACGACAAAAAGGGGAACAGTTCCAATAACATTCAACAGAGTCATCTGGCCTTGAGCTACAATTACAACTCCAACTTCAACTGCTACCTAGAGCATAAAAGAAATGCTACAAGTTCAAATGTTACTTATAGAAAGATTATAACGACTTTCAGATATCACTCATCTGATACCAAATATTTTGACGCAATCAAACTTAAATCATCAAACCTGACCTAAATTCATAGTTTCAGGCAAATCTAACACGAAGGAGCCAAGATCACTTACTGATGTTCCAGACTATTCATGCCCAGTTACACAAACGGCTAAAGAATAACTATGAAAATGCTTGCACAAAAATGAAAGGTGCAGGCTTATGTTCTAGCAGAATTAAATGAGTGCAGACTTTTGTGACGCATTTCATCAAAAGACAAACCTTACATAACTTCAACAAATACGGAGTAGGTATGTGATATACTTCCAAAGGAGTGCTTCCATGGAATGCTGGAATGCACAAGGGTAGATCAAAGTACCGATTTGTGCATCAGCCAAATTAATGACTGTGTTTCCAATGCTGTCGCATATCATAAAATAAATCAAATTTAACCTCAATATATATTGAGCAGTCTATTACACATTTTCTAAGAAGCAATTCCACGAAATACGAGAATATATAGACTGAAGGTATGGACTTGTGCGTAGGCGAAATCAATTAAGTGCGGATATCTATGCCACAATTAATCGAAATAATGCTTTGTGAGAATTTCACTAATGTTCCTTCAGAGGATAAATCAAGTTTGAGATTAACTGATTGTTATACTAAGATACAAGAGTTGTCTAAGACATCCTATACATAGCAAATTCACGGAATTCCAGATTGCATAAGGACAAATTGAAGTGATAACGCTAACTAATATTCAACAATTCAGACAATGGTCTCAGATGTTCATACTCAAATCGAGTTAGGAATTTACTCACATTCCTTAATACCGAATGTCTAACTCAAGAGCCTGAAGGAATCACATGCTAAAGGCACATACCCAGACACTTACCATAGCCTATGTAGAAGTTCTAGTAATGGATCATCATACAGATTCTGATTGCACCATGACATAGCATGGCAAGGCCAACGTTGTTGCTGATATTCAAAGTAGAATTCTACAGAGAGTTTAGCTTATCCTGATTAGAAACAATTAGAAAGTATCGAAATGGCTAAGATTGATGAATGTTGGTACTAGGTTACAACCTGATGGTTCAGAGGTATTGCTTAATCATACTGAGGCGACACTGCTTTGTCAGATTCGAAGGGCCTAAAAGGAAGATACTGAGATTCAGACTTGATTGAGAAAAAACAAGTTATCAAATGTTCCTAAATTTAGTGTCAATGGTTCTAAAGTTCTCTGGTTTAAACTGAGGTTGTGCACACCATATCCCGATAATTTACAGGAAGGAATTGTGACCAAGGATCACGATGTTGTATATTCTGAATACTTAGGATACACCAAGGAAGAAAAATAAGAATTAAGAACACATATAGGGATAACAAAGCTTAAGAGAGTAAACATTCTTTTCACATAGCTCATCATGATAGAAGGAATGTTGGGATCTTTCAGAGTCTTATTAGTGGCCAAGAATGAAGAAGGACATATCAGAGTTCTTTGGCAGGTATTTAACCCGCCAGCGAGTTAAATTCGAACATCATTGTTCCTTAGGTTATTGCATCAAATACCTCTTACAAAGCAGAAAGGGTTCGTATCACGATCAATTTGGTAGTTGGGCTACTGAGACCATCTTCGGGTATACTGAAGCAAACCAGACAACATTTAGGAAGGTCATCTGGGCTAGAGACGTAATAGCAAATCCAACCTAAATGGTGACCACAGAGCACCGAAATATTGCTAAGAGTAACAGAATAATTACAATATTGCTAAAAGTAACAAAATAATTACAGGCATTACTAAGAAAAATAGAATAAATACATACATTGCGGAAGAAAACAAATCGGATACTAACATTACTAAGGAAGGTAACTATCACGACTTGTTTCCGGACCATGACTGGCGTACGAGATGAACCGTCTAAGGGAGTCCGGCCCATCTCGCACAAGCCTAGGAGATATAGATATTCTACCCAAAATTATCCATTAATCCAAGTATTTAATATTTATAAAACATTTTATACTGAAAGTATGTATATATATATATATAAGAAACAATATAAATTTAATAGGAAAATATCAAGTAAGTGTAAAATCAATATCCAAAATACAAAAGTAGCTCAGTAACCCAACAACAACCTGATGTGGAGCTCTAACAACAAAAACAAAAGTAGAGCTAAGATGATGGGCACTCACTACTATTAAAAATGCCTCACTGGGATCAAAGTGCCAGATAGTTGCTAAGCATTAAAAGTATCAACTGAAAAATAAAAGGGGTAAGAATCCATAGTGAGGAAAAGACACTTTGAACCGGCTCCAAGCCTCACATAAACCGTTTTGAAAACAATTTAAAAATATATCACATACGTATACACAAAGATACCATATAGTATACACGCTACATACGTAATAGCTTTTAGAAAATCGTTCCACCAAAACGTTCGCATCTAAGGCATCTAACATACAGTCAGACATTATCAAAAGTATATATATATCTATTAGAGTCAGAATATGGGACCAGAACAAACAGAATAACAATGTGGACTCTGTTACCAGACGAAATAGAGCATGTATCTGGCCGCATACACGGTCAACCCATTACCCTTGTATCTAGGGCATTGACAGAGCATTGGTATACCAAAAGCTACGTATCCGTAGCTAGGTGTCCCACATCAGAATATCATAATAATAATATCCACAAACGAGCATGCAAAATATAAATTATTTTGCCAAAAATATTTATATATACCATATATATAACTATTATAGTTCAAAAACAGAAATTTTGTAAATCAATAATTACATAATCCAGATTATTAATTAGTCAAATAATTATTAGTCCAATTTCAGATTATAGTCAGACACAACAAAAAAACATATATAGAGTCTGAAGACACAATCTATGTGTCTGAAGTTGTCATTTCACTCACCTGAATATCCAAGCACAAACGTCAGTCAAGCCCCACTCGTCGGTGGCTGGTCTTGCTTACAGGAACAGGAAGCTGAACAAATATATATCAAACAGATATATCAAAACAAATCGAAATGTGGTAGTATAGCAATACCAAATGCATGATGTACAAATGTAAATACAGACTCACAAAGTCGCCAAAAATCAATGGCGAGTGATAATCTATTACTCTGGCCCCAGTATCCAAAATCTGCATAAAATTATAGTTTGATTTCGACATTGTAAAATTATGTTTTAGTCCCATGACTTGACAAATTCTAAAACAGTCCTCAAAATATTTCCAAGTTACCTAGAGGTCCTCTAAGTATTTTAAATTTATAAATAATTCTCCAATTTCCTAAAATTGTATTTTTAACTTCAATTCCTTAAAATCACAACTTTGGCCAAAACTCTCCGAAAATTATAATTTAACCCCCTTGCCAAATATCAACCTTGATCCTCACTTTTCAACCAATCACAACTCCCCCTTCCGTTCTTAAATTTCTAGAATTGAAATTCAATCCTAATCCATTCGGCTCAACCAACAATTTCAACAACCAACCCGAAATCTTCATTATTTTACCAATCAAAAACATCATCCTTCTTCCTTATTAAACCCAGAAATCATTGGAAACATTTTCTACTCAATCCAGAAACTTCAAACCATCAAAAATAGGTCCAACCAATTTCAAATTTAACCAAGTTTCAAACAAAGCTAACCTGAACGTTAACCTTTAACCTATCCTCATGTTCTAACATCTTAATCCATCAAAATCCAACCAAAAGCAACTCTAAAATTCACCTAGAATCATGACAAACCGACGCCAAACTCCCATTAGCCGCAATGAACCAAAACAGAAAATGAAAGAAAATCATGATATTTGTAACAGAAAATTGAAGGAAGAATGGCTTTATATTTACCTCAATGTTGATGAAGAATGAAGCACGGAAATGAAGAGAGACTGAAGAGAACGTGATGGAGTGAGGAAATGAAGAAAAAAGAAAAGAAAAAGAGCTTATATAGGTGGTGAAATCGTGACTGAAAGTCAGAAGAAAATCAGAGCGGTTGGCGAAGTATGGGCTGTTGATTTGAAAGGAAAATACAAGAAATGACGCCGTTTCTGCTTGAGAATTTATCACAGTTGACACCGAACAACACACGCTCCACACAGACGACCAAAGCAAATCGACCAAACGGTGCGTTGTTCCCGCAACAAACCATTGAACGACAACATTGATGACTGCCATACGACATGTAGCTTAAATCACCCACATAGACGCACGACCGTCCCTCTTCCTATCATTCCAAATTTTCTTTCAATTTTTGATCAAATCCCACTTAATTAATCAACTCTAATCACTTCCAAAACCTCATTAATCGCCCAATTAACATCTAAAACACAAATTTAACCTCTCAATCATCAAAATAAAAATTTAATAATAAAAAATATTAATATTAATAAAATAAAATAAAAATTATCGGAATAATTATTTTGAATGAGCAGGATATTACAATAGCTTCAGAAGAAACCTAAGAAATTAGTCATTTAATGACCCAAGTTCAAGGGCTAGATAGATTGAAACCAAAATCAGCTCAAATAATCAAATCCAGAACATACCGAGAGTTAGAGTTACCTACATCGTAGGTGTCTAACTCCAAACAAAGCTAACAACAGGGGCATTTGCACTTACAATTGTCACTAAACAAACTTTCTATTTACTAAATACCGAATATCCTTAAAATTAATGAAACCACGAAGTCTTTCTAAGTTTTCATTTCTGTCACGACCCGTTTTCAGACCATGACCGACATACGAAATGAACCGTCTATGGAAACTCGGCTCATCTCGCACAAGCCTCGGAGATACAGACATTCTACCCAAAATTATGCATTCATTCAAATATTTAATATTTGTAAAACATTTATACTGAAAGTATATATTTATATAAAATGAATATAAATTTTAAAAGGTTATTAACAAGTAATTGTGAAATAATATCTCAAAATACAAAATGTGACCCAATAACCCAACAACAATCTGATGTGGAGCTCTAATAACAGATACAAAAATAGAGTCCGGATGAGTGGCATTCACTGTATCAAAAATATCTCTCACTGGGATCGAAGTGCCGGACGGTTGCAAAGCACCAAAAGATGTCACATGAAAAATAGGTTTACAGATATACAAAAGAACAAAAGGGGTAAGAATCCCTGGTGAGAAAAGGATACTCCAGACCGGCTCCAGACTTCACATAAACCGTTTGAAAACAGTTTTTTTTTTTTAAATATACCGCATATGTATATACAAGATACCATATAGTATACACGCTACATATGTAATAGATTTCAGAAAAATCATTTAACCAAAACGTTTGCACCCAAGACATACAACATACAGTCAAACAGTATTAGAGTTATATATATAAATCTATATATATGTATATATATCAGATCATAATATGGGACCAGAACAGACATAATAATATTGTGGACTCCACCACCAAACAAAATAGTTATTATGGACTTCGTCACAAGACAAAATGGAGTTTGTATCTGGCCGGATATACAGTTACCCATTATCTTGGTAACTAGGGCCTTGACAGAGCATTGGTATGCTAAAGGCTACGTACCTCGTAGCTAAATGTCCCACATCAAAATATTTTATACGAATAATATTAACAGACGAGCATGCAGAGTATAAATCATTTTACAGAAAATATTTATATATATACCATATATAAATATTATATTTCAAAACAGAAAATTTTTGTAAATTAATAACCACATAATCTGGATTATTAATTAGCCAAATAATTATTATTTCAATTTCAAATCATAGTCAAACACAACAAAAATTATAGTCAGAGTTTGAAGACACAACCTATGTGTCTAAAAATGCAATTTTACTCACCTGAAATCCGAAGCTGAGGATCCAGTCAAACGCTACTAGCTGGTGGTTGGTCCTGCTGGCAAGGACACGAAACTGAACAATTACAGATTTAATAATTATCAGAATGTGGTACTGTGACAGTACTAAATGTATGAAATGCAAATATAGGTGTGGACAATCGCTAGACGTTCAAAAAAACTCTCTTAGGTCCAAATTAATCGCCCTCGACTCGAATATCAGTACCCACATAAAATTACCATTTTTCCCTTGCATTTTTTCAAAATTATTTTTTAATCCCTAAGGTCCCAAAAATTATAAATTAGTCCCTAATTTTTTAAAATTTATAAATTAACCCTCCAAGTTTTTAAAATTTATTTTTAAATCCCCAATTTTCTAAAATTGCATTTTTAACTCCAATTTTTTAAAATCACAATTTTGGCCCAAAAGTCATCCGAAATCACAAATCATCCATTTACCAAATATCACCTTTAGTCCTCATTTTTCAACCAATCACAACACTTCTTTCATTCTTAATTTTCCAGAAATTGAAATCAACATTTCGTGGCAATTCGGCTCAACCAAACCGATTTCTTCCTTCATCATTTTTCACCAAACAAAAATCATCATCCTCTTTCATTCACCAACCAGAAATCATGCCCAGATTTTCAACACATTCAACAACTCCAAACATCCAAAATTTGTCCAACAAAATCATTCAAACCAACCAAACCCGAAGCCATATTTTCACCCACAGAAATCAGCATTCAACCGTTCAAATGATGCAAACCGTGACTGAAATAAGGGAAACAAGTTCTGATGTTGGAAACTGACCTCAAGTTGAAGAAGAACCTCGGCAACGGAAGAGAGAGAGAGAGAGAGAGACTGAAGTGAGAGAGAGAGGTGACAGAAATGGCGTGTTTTGGGCATTAAAAAGGACGGAAGAGGAATGGTGAAAAGGGGCACGGTATGGGTCTTCTGTCAGAGGAGGGAAAAAAATCGACGGAAATCTGATGCCAGGTGTCACGGACGACAGCCCATCGACGCCGACGACAGCTCCAACTAAAGCCAGCCGACATGCAGCACGATTCCTAACGACAGGTACGCGACGCGGACGACAGAAGCAAGTCAACGGAATGACACGTCATTTTTCTCTAGAAATACTAAACGACAACGCGCACAATATCCAAACAACATGTAGCTTGGCTCCCAACGAAAGCCGATTGATTGTCCGGTCCCTTTTTTCCCAGATTTCATTTTTGATTTCCCACCAATTTTCACTTAATAATTTATTTCCTAATTACTTCTAATCTTCATTAATCACTCAATTAACATAGTAAATACCAAATTTACACTTCAATCATAAAAAATAAAATTATAATTATTTATCTCCAAATTTAATTATTATTAAAATAAAATAATAATTAAATTAATAATTACCGAAAACATATTTCCCAAATTTAATTATTATTAAAATAAAATAATAATTAAAATAATAATTCCGAAAAAAAAATGGGGTATAACAATTTCCCTCTTTACGGATCGAATCTTAGTTATCAGTCTCTTCTCATATCCATTGATACATCTTGCACAGGGGTATTTTAGAAGATTTGCCTATCAAGGCGAACTGTACAAATTACTCTTTTCTTTTAGTCAACTGAGTCATAGAAGCTACAATCTCAGAAAAAAATTCTGGATGAATTCTTCTATCATACCCAGCCAACAAGAGACATTGAGGAAGGAGAATGTCATAAAATTGAACACTTATAAGCTGATCTAAGCACGATTTAGGCACCCTATTCACTGGGTCTATAAATGTCGCTAGTGTACCAACGACTTCATAGGGACTCCCAGTGATCATGTTCATTTCAGAAGAGATACTTTAAGAATATCGTCACCGGATAACACTTCAATTGCAAATTCAATCTCTTGTTTAAATAGGAGCCCCTGTGACTACTAAGGAAATGAATCAGAATTTTCTCGTACCGCCGATATGTTTTACAGATTCATTCCTAAGCTTTGAGACTTAGTTGGCATAAAGCCAATTATGATTCACTATTATAAGGTATCATTCTTTCACCCTAACAATCTGACACATAAGCCCAGACAACACTATCTCGTTTCCACTGATAACATATTTCATTCTGATCCAACGACCGAAAGCATACGCACTTTGCGAAGTGTCCCAAAGTGCTCTGCCAAATCGAAAGCCAGATCATACCAAAGATGACTTCAGGTGATTCTACTTGTAGTAGAGGCGATTCAGGCAAACGTTGTACCTCAGAATCAACTAAATCATATATTATCAGAAGATAATTGACACATTTTCGAATCACGGAATCAACTGAATTCCCATTGCTAACAGATGAGGAAACTTACTTCAAATTCTTCTCTATATACGTATCACTCATTTTACAAGATTGATAGGGACCAATGCAATAGATCATTACATGACATCAGAATCAGGTAAAATATTTGGAGGAATTCAAGGATACAAAGTACCAGAATCAAGTAACATATTCACAGAAATTCAAGGATGGGAAAAGCTTTGGTCACTGATATACTGGGGTATGAAACTTCAAACGTGTCAGACAATAGTTCCTGAGACTGACTTACTCTTTCTCACTTGTCTAATGAGACCATTCAAACCTCTCATCTACACTTCAAGGACATTTGCAATACAACTAGGTCTCTGAAAGGTGTGTTTTAAAGACATCCGCCTGAGCGGTAGCGTGAAGCTCTTACAGAAAATATGATGCATCCACCTACAGATGACCATGCGAATTACTCGGATCTACTACAGAATAATCGACAGCCTCCACGATTACGCACCTAAAAGAGATTCTAACACATGAATTTGTATATGAATTCATACTCTTATAAGTAACTGACAAGTAAAGCACAAACACAGATATCGGGTTACTTACGATTGCCATAGTACCACTAAATTCTCGAAAGGGATTATAGAGGCAAATTTAGGATGACTTGATCAAGAATACCTATGCTCCACACCGACCCAGACTATACAGAACCTAAGCTCTGATACCACCTTTGTCACGACCTGTTTCTGGACCATGACCTATGTACAAGATGAACTGAACCGAAGGTCGGGCCCATCTCGTACCTCAGAGAATTAGATACTCTACCCACTTATTCATTTTAAACATTTATTAAAACATTTAATCAGTTTATATGTAATATCAATTAATAATAAATATAATCTAATATAAGTATATATATAAATTAAAATGTAAACATAAATATATATATATATATAATATTATAAAAAACATATAAGTAAAATCATATAATTCCAAAATACAAATTGACCCAAAATCCCACAAGCAACCCAGTGTAGAGCTCTAATACAAAAGGTGGAGCCCGAACAAAAGGGCACTTGCTGATAGCGAAAATGCCTCACTGAGATCAAGGAGCTGGAATGATACTGATTGTTTGATGGAAAGTACCTGAAAATATTAAGGGAGAGAGCTGAGAAATCTCAGTGAGGCGTAACACTCCAGATCGGCTCCGGACCCTCACATAAACCGTTTTGAAAATAATTTGGAAAACTACCACATGCAATATATATTATACATACATATACACGCTACACATAATATTATTTTGAAAATCCATATTCGAAACGTTTGCACCCTAAGCAAACACTTGCAATTATTCACACAAATAAATATTTTACTATAAAATAAATAAATAATAACTGAATATATATATATAATTGAATGTCTAACCGAGACAGAGCTGAACTGAATAGATATTGAATTGAGCTAAATACTGAACTGAACTGATGTGGACTACACCACCTGATAATACTGATCACGTATGTTTGTGCTAGACATATGGGTTACCACCACCCTTGGTAAGTGGGCCTTCACTGATCAATGGTATATCATAGGCTACACCTCTCCGTAGCTGAGTGTCCCAAGTCTCGAAATACATATCTATATATAAATAAATATATATATATATATATATATATATATACTAAATATTAATAGCAAACAGACATGCAAATACATATTTATTTCTGATACAGATGTTGATTTCTTATACTAATACTGATGATATATCTTATACTGATAATTTTATTTCATTTATTCCCTTTTACACATAATCAGGTTTTATTTAATTATGATCCTTAATTAGTCCAATGTCATAATTAAATTTGGCACAACAAAAACATATATAATTTTGAAAGACACATTCTATGTGTCTGAAACTGCTATCGCACTCACCTGGACTATGTCCCAAATAATCTGAATCACGAGTCACTGGTGGATAGCTGAGAACTTCAAAAATCGGATGAAGCTGAAAGCAGACATGGAACTGAAAACAAACACATTATACCTAAGTCAAATACGAAATGGTATAGTACTGTGGTGGTACCGAGAATATTTAAATGAAAAATGCACATGTAAATCCTAAGACGAAGTCGACCATCCTATTTCGATTGAGGATCTATCGCTCTAGTCTCAAAAATTGGAATCTACAAGAAATTTTAGTTGGTCCCTGAACTTTTGTAAAATTACGCTTTAGTCTCCGAGTCTCATAAAATTATGAATAGTCCTCAAAATTTTTAAAAATTATTATTAGGTCCCTCAGGTTGTCAAAATTCTTATTTGAGCCTTAAAACTTTGAGAAATTACAAATTAATAATAAACTCTCAAAATTATAATTTAACCCCTAACATAGCAAATATTCAATTTAGTCCCCAACCTTACAAATATCAGAATTGGTCCTTACGGCAAAAAACTACTCAAAAACATCCCTAAACTCGTTCCGCTCAAAACCCGAAGTTTCACACCATCCACACTACCTTAAGTCATCCCCTAGAACATGAATCCATCAACCATTACTCCAAACAACTCCAAAATCATCCAAACCCATCACCCAATTCGGACCAATCCCTAACCTCAACTAAAAT
This sequence comes from Flueggea neowawraea, assembly GCA_948243855.1. Lineage (NCBI taxonomy): Eukaryota > Viridiplantae > Streptophyta > Magnoliopsida > Malpighiales > Phyllanthaceae > Flueggea > Flueggea neowawraea. Next base: position 14,341 of record CAODLS012574408.1, read on the forward strand.
TCATGAAATCCATCGATCCAAAGCTTGTTTTGTGTTAATCTAAGTCCTATATAACCTATTCTAGCAACCCCAAGCATTAACTCATCAAGAATCATCCAAAAATTGAAACCCAAATTCAATTCGTTCAAAACTAAATCCATGAATTAAATGCATAAAACAAAAGTTAATCGGAAGAAAAGACATGTTTCTTACCTCAAAAATGGATTAGGAACGTTGGGTAAGCAATGTGGAAGCGTCCTGAGTTGTTTTGAGAGATATTTGAGTGAGAGAGATGGAAATGACGAAGGTTCAGATTTTGAACGCTTTAAAGCATGTCTGGAGGCACCTCATGTACGTTAGTTTCACTCTCACGTACGTAAGAAGAAACTCACGTATGTTAGGAAGGGTCACACGTATGTTTTCGGGTCAAAAATTGCATCCAGAACCTTCTATTCCCAACCTCATGTACGTTAGAACAATGTCATGTATGTAACTCTTCAAAATACCATCTTACGTACATCAACTTGTGTCTTACGTACGTGAACCATGTATATTACGTACGTACCATGAATATTTCACTTACGTTGTACATACGTGAAGCAACATTCAAGCTTACGTACATTAGAACATATGCTTACATACGTGAGCAGTCATGCAGCCCACTTCCTCAATTTTTCTCGCTTCCGAACTTGCTCTGAATCATTCTAAATGCTTACCAACACCAATCCTTCCAAAAAATAACACCTTTAAACATTTAAATACACCTTCAAACACTTCAAACATCATCTCAAACATTCAAATGTCAGATAGGAATTAAACAAGATCCCTCAAAATTCGTCAGGTTTCCATAGAGGGTCTTACCGGAATTGATAAGAATGTTACAAAAGATCTCTGAATGGGTGGGATATTACAGATAGTATCGAATTCACAGAGAACATGTATAATTATGGTAAAATAAGAAAGCAAAAGCAAATAAAAGCATCAAATGCTTATTTTAGGGGTTTTGTAAATGAAAGCAAGTAAGAAATTAAAACAAGAAACTCAATAATAAGAAAACGTTATGGCTTTCAAAATGAAACCAATGATTTAGTTGCGAAATGAATGAAAATGGGTTTTAAGAAATAGGTGTGAGTGATCTCTCCACATGAATTACTCAAGGTCTCTCTCAAAGTCACTCGAGCCGTACCTATGCATCCTAAGTGGGTCCTTTCGGCCACACCTAGCCAAATTAGGCCCATTAAGTTCATTGAGGAATTTCATCGAACACATTGTAGGCATTAATTATCACTACTCTAGCAATAAACAAGTTTTATGCTTGTAAACCTCACCCAAACTTCATCTCTCGATCCACCACTTGGATTTGTCAAAACAATTATTATGGTAGCTAAGCAAAACATCATTTCATATAAAACAAGTCATAAAATCATCGCCAATAATAGATTTAGCAATAAGGGCACAATTAACAATAGATATAACAATAAAACTTCAGACTCCAACATAATCATCCATTAAAGTAACATTAATCCAATGTTTACATCTCTAATACCCTAACACAAAATCTAAACTAACATATTTACAAAACAAGACATAAAGTAAGAAATATAAATCCTAAACATATTTCCAAACAAAGAAAAATAAGACAAAAGGAAAGAATAAAGCTTCTCTCAATTAATGATGAAAAGCCCCTTCAAGTCCTCTTCTCTCTCCCTTTCAATGCTTGGATCTTTCTTGGTGAATGGGTAAGAGAGAATGATTCTCTCTTTATTGAATGTATAAGTCCAAGGATCCCAAAAATGGAGTGAAAGAGGTGCATTTATACCTCCATTGGTCCCCCACAAACCCTAGCAAAAATCTCCCAAAAATGCCATTGATGTGTGCTTTGGTTTGATGGGTTTCTTATGCGAATAAACAACATCAAACATAGCAGAACAACCAATAATATCACACAAGAAACATCCAGAAACATTGTATGTAATCATAATTAATTGAAGTTGTCGAATATATGTACCTTAAAAATCTTTGCCGAATTGCTTTTCTCCAAAAGCAAGGTATTGTCGAATTGATTTCTCCTCCTCGTTTGTTTGTTTTGAGCCGAATGCAATTGACAATAGGGACTGACAAAAGACGACTCCTCTCTACTCTCTCACACACACAAGATCGTTGATTAGGCTAATGTGTGCTAACACTTCTTTTAGAATCTCTATTCTAAAACTCACAAAGTAATTTTCTCTCTTTGAAAGTGACACTCACTAATTTAGCTTTGTCTTTGAATAAATTGAATGGCAAGGTGTGCATCCTATTTATAGGCATATGAGAAGACCTAAATAGTTAGCACTAAGGAGCCGAAATTGCTCTTCCTTGCCCTCCAAGAATTCGACCTCTTCCTATTTTAGAAGATGTGTGCCTAATTCTTATCCTAGTCACACTAGAATTTGCTTTCCTTATCCTATAAGAATAAACACTTCCTAATTAATTTTGTCACATACAAATTAGGGTTTTTATTTTCTGTGTCAAACAAGAACAAAACTCCTAATTAGTCATGGACTCCTAATTAGTAATTGCTTGTGCCGAATTCATCATTGTCACACAAGGAAAATGATTCCTAAAAAACAAGAAAGAGGAGCCGAATTTCTCACTCCTTTTTTAGGTTTGTATGCCGAATTTTTTCCCTCCAATTTAGGTTAGGAAAGGCCGAAAATCACATGGATTTTATTAATATTATTGAGATTTTAATTATATGATACATTATCATAAAATAAATCACTCACATAGTCCAAATTATGTCACACATAATTAAATAATTATAACCACGATAATTGGTGATTCATATTAAAAACACATTACATTAATGGACAATGTATTAAATTTTATTTAACACATAAATTATAAAACCCTGAATCATTATTGATTAATCAAATTAATCATCCTAATAATTCAATTACTACAAAAAGA
>CAODLS012574734.1:0-25422 GCA_948243855.1 Flueggea neowawraea
CAACTAATATTGTGGCCAACCCCTACGGAATCGCTATACGTGGTGTTTAGGACTGAGAACACATAATTTTGCAGGTCTTAACAGAAAGAGACCATTGCTATTGTGTACTTCTGAATGCACATGATGGGGCAGCATTTCCTATTGAAAGAGAGTCTCAAGATAGTTCTAGCAGTAATTCCACTGAAATTAATACCATTTCCAGAAAATCAAAGGTTAGTTCAATTTTCAATCAAACGTGAATAGCACTTTTACAAGCTCTGAAGATCTTTTGGAAATCACTTGACAACCTGGTAAATGTGATTTCAGATCACTCTATTCTCTGGATTTGTTAGCTATCAAATGGTTCGAGATGCATATGATGGTAGGTCTTTGAGAATAACTACACGGATGATTTAGTTTATCTTGTTTTGTAAAAACTTTCATTTCTTATGTGAGGAGATAAACTGTGCTAATTTTAGTTCTTGTACCCCTTATCCTTTGCCCTCCACTTACAGCTGGAAAGTCTCGTTTTGGGAGTCTTCTTTCATTTGGTCATTCTCCTGGCAAAACTGACAGACTTTATATGAGGGGACCAGGAGGACGAGGAGAGGTGGAAGTTGCAGTTTCAGGGGTTGCAGGTAAAAAGTGATTACTTTTTATCATCTTTGCTCTTTTCCAGTCTTCCAGCGATGGCTGCTTGAGAAATAACATTGCCCCTGAGGTTTACTTAATTATCCATGAATCTTTATATTGATGTAGTTATAGGAATGATTAGCATTCTTCTAACAGGCAATCTGTCCTTCGAATTATCTTGTGGACCATAAAAGAACTGTTACATTCTTTGCTTTATACGTTTTACTTAATCTGGGTTTCCTATATCAGATCAAAGCCAGCAGGATGTTGGCCCTTTCTCACCGGTCATATCAAAAAGAGGATTTGGAATTGGCTCAATTGTTCGAAAAGCAGCAACTGTTGCATCTGTAGCAGCAAAACATGCATATGCAGCTGCTGCAGCCTCCAATACTGCTGACAATGAAATGTTACCTCTCAAGTGCTGCTTAATGTCTATATCATTGCCTTGGGAACATATTGCTTATGATCTTTTATTTAAGGTGAGCTTATTACTTCCTAGTCATATGTTTATAAGAAAAACAATCAGAAGAATACTGATTTTTTTGCTCCGACTGCCATCTGAGGGAAGTCCTCCAGTGAATTTGTGATCGTCTTTGTCTTCCATCACTTCAAATTGCAAATCCGAAAAGTTCTTGTCGACTTCAGGGAAGTTGGAGCGAATACCTTTACTGGAATAGGTATGGAGTGCCAGCCCGTTCTAACTACCGTAAATAGATCACTTGTAGTCCAATTTGTACATGAAAATCCCTGGCCGTCTCTTTCCCTTCCCTCTTTTCTCCTCTGCATTTTATGTGTTACACCAATGGCCTTGTACTGTGATGTTGTATAGCAATAATAATCAAAATCTTCATCTGATTGGTCCCGTTGTCCTCCGGATCTACCTTCTGATTGGGTAGAACTTAAGATGGATTCTGTGAAAAGAACTGAAGATTTAAGAAGAAGATGGTCCTTGACTAGATGGTTACTCTACTTCAACAAGTTGTCAAAAAGGCATATACTTTGTTGTATGATTTTTTAGAATCTTAAATAACTATCATGCCTTTTAATTTTCAAAACTTTCCGATAACGTCCTTTTTTTTTCACCGTAGCATTTAAGATTTCTACTCCTATTTGGTGCTTTAATCTATCCATTTCTTTGCTTCCCTTCAATTGAACGGTCTCTACATTGTTTTTTATTTTTGAGATTAGTCTCTTTCTAGCTGTGTTCTCTGTAGATAGTTCGTACGTATCTGTCATTCTTTAAAGGTTTCCACCAAGTTCTCCTTTTGCTTCCATTAAGTTGCTTGCATCGTGAACTTACGGGGAAATGCTATCCAAGGGAACATGTCAAAATTAAAATTCTTACGTGTTTAGTGAAACAATTGGAGAATATAAATAATTACAATTGTTGTGGCTTCTTAATCAACAATAAATTTGTAGCTAGAGAATACGTTTATGAGTTTTAGGGTCTTTAGATTCTCAGAACTATAGATTCAAGTTTTGGGCATTTCAGTTTTTTTTTTTTGAAATCAGGGCATTTCAGTTTTAAGATCTTCAATTCTCACCACTTAATTTTCGAGTATTGGCACTCGACTCTCACATCATTTCATAGACAATAGTCCTCACGATTCTATACGTGAAAGCACATCGATTTTAAATATGAAAACACATTGAAAATACGTAGATCGTTTCCACATCTACTATATAACCCTAAAAATTTGGTTCAAAGATTTTGAGTGTAGAGAATTAGCATTATCTTACCAATGAAATGAGAGGGGATACCTGTTGCAGGTGGTGGATTGGAATTGTGTTATGTTAATCAATGACCCATTTTCTTACTGAACTGAACTTTTTTGGACATAATGAAAACTAGTATGCTACATCAAGAAGTAAATACAATGATTAGCTGCAAGGAAAACGTTACTAAGGTTTACAAGAACAAAGAAACAAGTTAATTTCGCTTGATTAACATATTTTAGAAGGAGAATGACGTGTTTAAAGATCGAGTTGCAGCAGCACATGATGAAAGGCAACTTTTTGCAGATGAAACACAAAAGAAAATTGAGTAGTTTGCTTAGATTCGCTTTAGCAGAGACCAATGTTATAATAACAGCATGAATGAACGTGTGCATGTTAGCCTCCACTATAGCTTCCCCTTTTCAATTAACTGCTAAACTATTTTCAGCAACTAACAGCCAACTAAATAAAACTACCATAATACTTCTTTCTATTCATATGTATACAAATACAGGAATATTCCCTTATTATACAATAAGCTACATATATAGTCCAACAGAATGTGCATCCCATGTTAAGTACCATAATTTCTATGACAAGCATTTGACATTTAATATATATAATTAATTTAATAAATGGGACCAGACCAAATTCTGCTACAATGGGAGCAAACAGAAGCAAGTGGCTTGACACTAATTGAAAGGCATTTGATTTCTGAGATATTAAAATACCAACATGTTTTAGACTCTGTGAATTAATGTATTTAACTGCTTTGAAGATTAAATTAATGATCTAACACTCATGCTTTGGATGGTGTTAAAAATTTATGTATTTAATATTCGTATTTAATTCTTTGATCATCTCATTCTTTTGGTTTACGTAACTTGTTTAATTAGGATAATTAACCAGAAAATTCGATTATGATGTAGTTTTCATACATTTTTCATTGGTAAAATTTATTATACCATGAAAAAAATGGTCAGACACTTAAAGAGAGATAGATATATAGACTGTAATGTCATAAAAAAGAGAGAGAGTGATCAAAAAGTGAAAATAACACTATCTTTTTAATCTATTTTCGTTATATCTAGCTGAAAAAAATTGAAAAACTAAATTGAGTTATTTTTTTTTAAAAAAAACAAAGCGACATCCACTAATTATCCAACATTATGAATTTTTATTTTATGCATAATAATTAGTGCGTCTTCCTGTTTTTAATCATTACCACTTCGTGTTATACTATATCATCATGTTGAGATAATCTTGTTCTAGAAAACGATTTTTAGTAACTCTCAAAAATCGTCATCTTTTCTTTTAGTGGCTACGACTTACTTTTGCTATATACATACTCATTTAGACCGACTTGCCAGTGTTATGACCCAAAAGAGAACTCCATTAACATATCTTAATTAATTAATCAAATTAAGACATATATTAGTCTTTAAGCTTGTTTTATTAGAAGCTACGTGTAAAGTGAAAACTCTTCCTAGCTTTCCTGATTAAATCATTAAAACGAAAAATATGTTAAACTAAAGCATAAATGAAAAAGACTTGAGGTTCAACTTTTTTTTGTTTTGGTTAGAAATAGGTATGTTCAAAATTTGTATGCTGTTTAGATAGAACACGACACCGACAAATTCCACAAGTTATTAGTCATATATACAGGACTATCGAATTTAGTTTTTTTTTTTTCAATATGGTCATTTAATTTCATTTTTCTTACAAAATAGGATCATTTGTCCTTAATTAATTTTTTTATCTATTTTTTACCGAGAATTAACCACACGACTCTTTAAGATTGAAATTCACTCCATATTAATTGACTACAAGCTCATTGGTGATGAACTAAATTTTTAATCTATTATTCAGCATTATCAATGAAAAAATATGCCTCATAAGAACTGTATTATTAAAATACACATTCAAATTACGTAAGATAAAATTGGAGTAACCAGTTAAAACAATTTGTTTTAAAGATGAAGAGTTAGGATGGATTATAAAAAGACTAGTTAAAAGAAATTAAAGTTCAGTTAGTATACTAATTAACTCTAATTAAGCTAATTAATTAGCCATTTCCATACGCCGTATAACATACGACTTGGGCACTAATAAAGTTACACTGTCCGCTGAGATAATCAACTCTTTTTTATAAAAAAAATTGCAAGCGTAATTGGTTGTTTATATGTTTTGGGTTTGATTCTTCGTAGTTAAGCTAACCCTAATCTTCGCCTCTACATGTCCCCAACACCCTTTTTACTAACAGCATTTTTAAATTTTAAAAATAAAAGGAAAACAAAAGCAAAGCGAAATTAAAGGGATCCCCACCGCCATGGCCATGCCACCTACAAAAAAGTATTCGCAAATGAAAATGAATTCACCAAACTTTTTGGACCAAAATGCCCTCACCTCGAAACTTTTGTGTCAATGTGGGCCCCTTTCTCTCTGCCCTCCCTCATCAATAAATACCCAACCCCTTAATTTCACCCTCCCCTTTTCCCTCCCTTTCCTCCCTCCGGTTCACTTCGGAAAAAAAAACGGTTTTACTTTTGTTCTTTCCTTTTGTTTGCTTCAAACCACAATGTTCTTTGACCAAGAAGCGGTTCAATTTCATTATCCGGTTTATGAACAAACCGAGTTCACGTCCAATGAGATTGAGGAACTCCTGTCCATCTTTGAGTCCCCAAAGGCTAGCCCAAACTCTGGTTCAGAAGGGTCGAACCGTTCGGTTTACTCGGTCGATGAGAAAAAACGTAGGCGCATGATGTCGAACCGGGAGTCAGCTAAAAGGTCTCGCTGGAGAAAGAAGAGATATCAGGAGAAACTCACAGCGCAACTAGGTGGGTTAAAGTTACAGAACCGGGAGCTTAAGGACCGGTTAGGTTCGGTTTCAAACCAGTGTCACGTTTTATGGAGAGAGAATGACCGGTTAAGATCCGAATCTGCTGCCCTCCGGGCGACACTTTCGGATCTATGCTATACTCTAGTAGCCATGGACGCCATGCAACAACAACAACTACCACAATAATATATATATGGTTAACCATAATTTTAACGGTCCAAAGTAAGTAATTATAGATCAAATAAAGCTCTAATAAAACAAAAGTATTAGAGAAAATCCCTCTCTATAGATCACTCTCACTATCTAGCCAAATTTGTAGAGAAATGTGGTTTTAAATTTTTTTGACAAAACCTACCTAGCACGAGTTGTGTAACAAAATTGGGGTTCTGCTTTTTGGTCTTGTTTAGCTAGGACTTTCAGTTTTAGCAGGACACGTCTTTGTTTTCAGCAGCTTTCTACGTGTTTGGCTAGTGTTGAGGTTAGGTCCACTTCTATATGTACTAGAGCTAACATTTGTAAGCTCCATAGTTGTTGAATAGGTAGTAATGCTATCAGTTTCAAAGACAACGTGTTTTGTAAATATATGTTTTTCTTTTCAAAGAGAATCTAGTGAATGCATTATCTTAATTTTGTTTTGTTTCTCCTGTTTGTTTGGATTGTTCATTTGTTCTCGAAATTAGTTAAAATATTGAAAGATAATAAATTGGACTAAAAAGATTCCTTCCATCAAAGTTGATCCGACTAAAATATATATAGTTATATGTTAATTACGTACTAATTACTAAAATAAATGTATTACGATTTTTATAATAGAATGTAATTGTTCGGGATGAAGCCATCCCGTCCAAGAAATGTGGTATGGATTCTTTGGAAAGTTGCAACGAAATCTGTACACTCACATATATACTGCATAAGGCAAAGAAAGTTCTTTCGAAATCGCTGCTGCCTTTCTATCGATGTCTTAACGATAGCTCATAAATCAAAGTGAAAGTGTTAAGTAATAAAGCCAACCGTGAATACACAATTGTTGCGACCTTTTCACATGTGAAAAGTTAGTGGTAAAAAAGCTGATCAGAATTAGAAAATGTGTTCTAATGAATTGGACAAAAAAGCAATTATGAATGATCACATTTGTTCTATCCTGGTTTAACTAATATTCCTAATTCGGTAAAAGATAAGATATCCATATTTGGTTTACAATTTTAAGCATATGTTATTCCCTAGCAATGCATATATACTTTTTTGAATGTTCAACATCTTTTTTATCGAACCACTTGAATGATAATGTTCAATTATTTTTACGACTTAGCTTCAACTCTTAAAATTCAAGAATTGGATTCTCAATCGAGTGAATTGGAAAAAAAAAAGTTCCCTTAAAATAAAGCTAGGAACATTAACTACGTAAAGTACTTCGCCTTATAAGAGTGCATTTTCTTTTTGTACATGGAGTCTACTCTTCTTTATAGCTTATTTTAGACATGTTAGTTGGCCCACAAAAGATTGAGATTCCTCTTGGTCATCGGTAGTCAAAATGGCAATTCTAGTTCATTCATCAATCATCAGAGACATAATCTTACATATGTTTGGACAGAAATTAAAACAGTTTCAGATTCCTAGTTGTTGGATATTCTCTGAATCATTCATATAATCCCAACAAGTGCTCTTCAAGAATAGCTAGTAGGTAAATGATGAGTTCTAATTTTGTTTCATATTGTATTTTTAGGGCCAGAATTTTTTTATCTAATTATGAAAGATCTGTAATTGTGACTTACTTATTATTGGATAAAGATAACCTAATATATCTTTAAGAGGTGGAATTGGTATTAAATAATAAGTCCTATAATATCCCCAATAGAATTAATATCTGATAGGGTTTCCTTGATGGTGGAAAACTCTATTATTATAAAACCTACAGATTTGGGTCTCTAGCCTAACTATATATATAGCCTGTGATTATACCATTAGATTACGACATACAGTAGTATAGGCTAGAAGACACAAAACGTAATTGTGAGCTTGAGAGGGACGTAATAATTGGTGAAGGCAGCAACAAATTTGGTGATTAACTTAAGCAATAATGGCTAGAGGATCAGGTATGTTTTAATTAATGGCTATAAGTTCTTACAGTAAAATTGCATAACTGATAATATACAATAAAAACATAGACGGAAAGATGTAAAAAGATTGATATGGAAGTTTAGAGACGCCTTTGCTTTAGCAAATGCTTTTTATCTACAACGTCAACAATATGAGCACTATTTACGAATGAACAGTAGTTTTTATCTTTCGTGTTTTCGTACGTAAATGGTGGGGAAGATTGACGTTCAATCGAGAGGAAAGGACAGTTGTACGAGTCTCACTTTAATTGCCTCGTATTATTTTTCGTTTGACCATTGTTATTGTATATTTTTATTGTCTTAATTTGAGTCTTTTCTCAAGTTAAATTATTAAATTTGCTTTATTTAATATACTTTTTAGGGATCATTCAATAAAGTGGGGGAATATTTTTATTAAATTGACTCGAGTTAAGAAAACGTTGTTTCAATTCAAATCATACATATTTTTACTTCTTGTTTTATCAAATCTATATCTAGTTAAACTGTTCTAGTTTGCAATATTAATATCATTAAATAAATGTGACCTAAAATGCCCACACATTATGATTTTCCATTTGGGTTTACAAAAAAGTTAATTTTAGTGTCAATTAACATCAACTTTTTGATATTTACAAGACAATCTTTTATTGAACTGGCATTATATGGGTTTATAATTTTGATATATAGAAACTTTTAAGAGTTCTTGGACACTAATTAATTTATAAAGTGGGCTAGGTTAATTAATTTATCTCCCTTGTCACATAGCGAAAGAAGAGCAGAAGCCATAAATGGAAAATTTTAATTAATTGGAACGTTCACTAATAGTCAACAAAATGGCAAAGCTAGCGTGTAGTGATCATGATTAAAAAGAAAAAGATGTGTTTGGTGGAGTTGATTGTCACTTATTAATAAAAAATTGCACCCTCCAATATGCCCTAATTAAAGGATATGCATGCATGCACAACCAAAATTATGTTCGAAATGCATGGACTACATTTCCCAACAGCTCCCGAGGGTCCCGGAAAGGGTCCCTTTCGTTCCACATGCAAGCAATGGATTTGGATATATTTGATTTGTAGCCCCCATCATATCAATAAAGTTCCATTTAATTTCTCGGGATTAATTAAAAGAAAGTTCTAACCCAAGAAAAAGAAAAAAAAAAGGCAAAGGCAAGATTGTGTGCTTGTCCAATCATGAGATAAAACCTCAGTATACTTTTTGCCAAATTATTGATTTCATGTTTTGTAATGGTTGGTTTCTTCCATCCTCTATGTACGTGTTGTCGTCTTTACTTTTGACTTTATGATCAAGCCAACGTATAGTCTCACTTGCTTCATTTTCTTCATTGCCAAGTTCCCATATATGTATAATCACCAAAAAAAAGTAATTAATGTTCTGATATAATATATATTTTATCATGAGAAGAATTGAAGAAAAGTAAGCTTTTGATTGATTTAAAAGAGTTGTGCATGCACGCATGTGAAATGACCGGTGGCCAGAAACAATATCCTCTTTGATCCACTTGGAATATAATTTCTACCAAATCTCGCAACTACGTGCGTGTGGTAAATAACAATGGTTTTAATAAAAGCTTGCTTTATAAACACAGTAACTTAAGAATTGCTTTATAAAAATTCGCAACTACCTTGTCAATTTCTACCCACGTATATATAATATTCCTTTTCACAGGCACAATATAGTTTTGGAATTGGATTCAAATTTTGCAAGAGATAAGAATATTCCACAATATATAAGCAATTGCTCATTTTTATTGCGTATAATTAAGTAATTTTTTTTTATTTTTTAATCTGAATAAGGGAAAAAATGCACATGCTCTACGGCTCATCTAATTAAAATTTCCATACTAGCTATTTGAATTCATCAAAAGGGATGGAGTCCAATCTAAAAAATTAATATATTACTGTTAATGGCTTTTTGTAATCTTTTCATTCAGCAATTATTTGGTAATAACACCACATTTTGTTGGGTGTAGATGGCGTGTTGGGGACGGAAAATCTATTTCAGTATAGGGGCGGATCTACATACGGACCAGAAAGGGGCCCGACCTCCTGCTGTCGCCAGAGGAGAGACGTAGAGTTTTGAATGTGCTTCGATTTGATATCTTGTGGGTCTCGTGACTCATTCCAAATCAAAAATTATGGCCTTCTGAAATTTTGTCGTGCGATCTAGCCTTCTCCTCTAAATCAAGTCCTCCATATACTCCAAAGGTCGTTGGACCGCATTAGATGACCTATTTTTTTTTTTAACTTTTTAACCACACCATTAAGGGCATGTGGTTAAAAAAATTTAAATCAATGAAGCGAAACAACGTTATATTTATTTAGGGTTAGGGTTATTGAATAATTGATTGATAAAATTGTGATTTAAATTAGAAAAATCTTTTTTTTGGACGGCCTCAACTCGCCCACCGGGAGGAGGCTAGAAACGCACGCACGCGGATGCCACGGCTCGACCTTGGGACGTCTTGCATCCACAAAGGAAAGCCCACCGCTGAGCCATTTGGTGCCAAACATTTAAATTAGATAGATCATAGTGTAGAATTGTTAAATTTGTGATTGAATGGATTTAAACTTTGTTTGAATGGATTTGAACTTAGATTTGTAGGTGAATTGATTTGGGTGGACTTAATTTTGTGTAGTTTATTTGTTGTAGCCACCAAGACTAGAAATTCTATTTTGATAAGAACAAAACGCTACTAATTAGCTCAGAAGGATTTATATGATTTGGTTAGAATAAGTAAAAGAATATTATTCTTGCTAGCAAAAAAAAAACTTGAAACAATAATATTTTAATCCATAAATTTTTAGTTAAAATGTCGTATAAATGACCAAGAAAATACAACTTGCTAATTTCTTCATTGTAATATTTTAGTTCCAAGATGAATCAGATTGTTAATTCAATAGCGAAAGTCATTAAACACACTATATGGCATTGATAAATGACCAAGAACATATAACTTGCTAATTTCTTCATAGTTGCAAGCAGAAAAGGTTCCAAAATTAAGCACCGAAAACAATGAATGAAAACCATACAGCCAGAATTCTGAGTAAGCGGGTTCGACCCCTGCTTAGTCAGAATTCTGGATCTGCCATTGTTTCAGTGTGTATGGATCCTTGGCTTAATGAACTTGAAAACCTATTTGTTACAACGAACCTTAATAAGAGTTGATAAGAGTTGAGCTAAAAAATCCTCCCCAATACCCATCCAGACTGCCATGTAACCTAAAAATTGTTACCAGCATATCCAGATAATATAATACCTCATTGAATGCTTGCTTCCGCTCACCAAGTGTCTTTAAGGCTCCATAACGTTTGTCATTAATGATCTCCCTCATTGTATAACAGAAAATTCCGACATCACTTACAAATAATTAAATGGCAATTGACACCAAGGACAAAAGTTAATCAGGCTACCTGTTCCCAAGTCCAATCAGACTGGACATTCACAGATTCCAGAAAGCCTTAAATGCATTTTTTGCCTCCTAAAATACAAGAAAGAGATGAACAAAAGAAACATGAATATGGAAAAAGATACAATATGCTGAAGATGACCATGAAAAAATTGACATCACAGTTCAAATTTTCTGACCATAAGCTGAATCACATTATATATAACTAAATTATTTGTCCCAAAGAAAAGGTGGAAAGAGTAAAATTCAATGCCTGAGTTTATACCTGTTTGGTTGAAAACACTAAAGGTTCATCATCATCTGGATCTTTCTCTTCTGACAAAGGCGGATTGGTGTTTCCAGCAGCGGAAATTCCCTGTCTAGCTACCTGAAAGTAAAGCAATACAAAGCACAATGAAACATTTCTATCTCATGTATGTGCGCCACTAGTAAAACTAATCACTTTTGAAATGTTTCTAGCCAGAAGTATCAGAACAAAATTGAGCAAACACAACCGAGTTGGTTTTACTTGGACTACAAATCTCTATGTAGTGACTTAAATAAACGAGTTGAGTCAGTTAACAAAATAACATTAATATTATGAATAAAAAAACTTAGTTGAAGACATGTCTTTCACCCAAGAAATCGATATCAGAAGCTATGAAAATCGACAAACAAGTATTACTCCCTCCGTCCAAACAAAGATAGGCCTAGTTTCCTTTTTGGATGTCCTAGAAAATAGGCCTACTTCTATTTATGTACTTGGCATTTATAGAGCAAATGTCTTTTTTGCCCCCTAATAAATTCTTCTTGTTATCATCAAATGCTTTATTGATAATTATGGTTATTGGCTAGTTGGACTTTTTTTATTTATAGAAAATTGTATATGAGGGTAAATGTGGTAAATCAATAAAAACAACAAATTACAACTAATTTAACTACTTTTTTCTCAATAAAAGTGTTTGACCGATAGGCCTATCTTTGTGGGACGGAGGGAGTATTCATCGTAGAAAAACTACTCATACCTCAGCTTTCTGTGTTGATGGTCCATTTGTAGAGTATGCAGCACCTTTCGATGCTAAATTATCAAAGCCATGCCTATAATTTTGCAAAATGAACGGGCACAATGCAAATTATATTTCTATTCTAAATGATCAGAAACTTGTAAAAAATCAAGGACGAAGGACAAAAGAATAGCATACGATGGTGTTGTATTGGCATTGTCTGAAGCAGTAGGAACACTAGTACTCCCTGAAATAGTAGTGGGTAAAGAAGTCATGGTCACCACAGGGGGTTGGACACCACCAGCAATTGTAACGGTAGAGTGCACAACAGGAATGGCTGATGGTTCAGAAACTACCGCTTGGGGAGGATTAGCGATACTGGGAACAACAGGCGTTACTGAGACAGGACTTGAACTTGCCACGGACAGAGCAGAACTAGAACTGGTGCCAACTGATATAGCTGCAGCAGGGGCCTGAGAAGCTTCTAACTCTGATTGGATTCCTTGGCTAACTGTCTGTTGAGCTTGTTCACGAGCTAACTGGAAGCAGGTATTCAATTATTTGAGTCCAGAAAAGCACAGCATAAGCAGTGGAATAATGAGTGACACAATCCAGCAATACCTTCAGTTCCTCAGGCAATGTCTACTTAGACTCCTTAGTGACCTTGTTGTAATAGTACCTGTAAATCCAATCCTCAGTCAACTAGTGATTTAGTGGAATAAAGGGAGTGGTACATGAATACATTTCCAACCAAAATCCATGTTTATGAAACGACTAAAGACTACAGAGAATCAGAACGCACTTCTTTCCCTCAGGGTTAGTGAATTCCTTCCAAACAGTTGATGCATCTGCCCTCTGTAAAGTGATAGCAATGGCAGGTGAAGAAGAATTACAAAAAATGATGTAATTACACCAGCTATGAAACATAAATATCAAACAAGGTGACAATGTGCAGTTCCTTCTGCACTCCCACCAAAAAAGACAAGGGGAAAAATGAAGAAGAAAGGCTTACTACGATATGATAAACTACATTTTGAAAGGAGAACAATAATAACACTAACAATAGATAATTTAAAGATGCAAAAGAAAAGGACAGTAACCCTGCAGCAGCCAAACATAAGCTAGCAGTATGCATTTACCAGCTTCTGAGCATTAGGTAAAATAGCAGAAAAAATACTACTTATAAAAGACCTGTTCAGTTATGATTGACATGTTTATCATTTGTTCACTGATAAATACAACGGAAAAATTTTAGAAGATATAAGAATTAGATAAGTGAAAACTATCAAAGCTCAGATATAAATAGCCATATTCCCATGCTAGGTTAAATTTGAGCAACAAGGGGAACTATAACTACTTATGCTCAATAATTGATAAGAATAAGCTACAAATTCAAATAAAAGTATCCTTTAATTCCAGATATAAATGCAAATGCTGCCTGCCTTGAGAAAGTGATAGCCCGCCTTCAAAGTGAGCAAATAGAGCAGTTGTTAAATATCTTCAGACTTGCCATGACATCTACAAACCAGTAAAAAAGAGGCAAACAAAAGGAGAGTTCTGATAATACAATTTTGATCAATTCAAGGTGGCTACAATTGCAACATCCACTACAGGGAGCTCAGCCCCATACAAGGACCTAAGCACATTAAAGGCATCGATGACATAACTGAGGTGACATTTTAAGTATATCATGAACGGTAACCACTTGTATAATATAGCTCACCTCAATCGGTGTCATCAATTCAAAGGGCTTTTCCCAAGAAGATTTGTTTGTTTTCTTGTTGTAGTAATATCTGGCAGAATGTGTTCATCAGTTGTTAAAAATTGCATAGAGAGTACAGCATATTTATCATCAAAATAAATCATGAAATCTTCAAATAGCAATTCATTTAACATTCTGATTCTAGAATTGAGCAAGTGTCAAAAAGAATAAATGAGACTCATAACTACACCAAAAGCACACCTCCTTCCATCAGAAGCTACATGCTCCTGCCAATCTGACAAAAATTGTTGAGTAGAATTAGCAACATCAGCAGCCTAAAAACAAAATAAAAGTTGAAGTTAAAAGAAAAACAACAGTAAATGAAGAAGCAATAATTAATAACAGCTAAGAGGTTTTACGTATAAATAGAAAAGAACAGATAAAGGTACAAAGGTGAAGTAATTGCAAGAAACTGGCATTTTTCTGAATCCATATGGTAACATCCCTGGTAACCGAGAAAACTACTAGCACCCTTGTACAGGTAATTCTTACAAGCAATTGAAAAGCTGAGAAAGGATCCCTACTTTTTTTTTTAACCAATAAAAACGTGGAATAAAAGCATAGAGAATTCTGGTCATAATTAGGTTGCAAGATTATGTAAGCAAAAGCATATGATATCTAAAAAACTATACATTACAATAATATATGGCCAAAATTTATAAATGGACACTAGTTGATCTTTATGCTTATGTGGCAAATTTAAGAGATTAAAGTCCACGGTTTCATCATTTGTGGTTAATATATAGGCCTAGATTAAAGGGTAATAAACCAAACTAATCATGTGTTTAACCATAATTGTCTCCAAACCCAGATCAGAACAGAGTGATACACTAAGCATGTGTAACTGAAAAGCCAGCAATCCTAAAAGATAAAAAATTATTAAGATGTATTCATCAGCAAAAAATTCATCAAAAGAGATACTCAAAAGAAACCAATAATTTATTTTTAACCAAGGAAGAAACCAGGAATTTGTTATGCAAAAAAATGCGTTCAAAGAAAAGTGTTTTACCAAATCCGAGGAAGAAGTCGAAGATGGTTGTTGCCCAGTTGATTGTACAGGTGTAACAAGTGATGTGCTTTGACTTGCTGCAGGCAACCAAGGTTGTACCCCAATAGATACAGCAGGTGCATGCATTTGAGACAGTGGCATGAATTGGGACACTGCAGTAGCATTAGGTTGTGGCTGCCCAAAAGAAGGTGGCCCGAACTGATGTATACCACAACAAATAAGCAAAAAACACTTACGATATATTCGAGGAGGGAAAAAAAAGTACAAATAAAGTAATGAGATCTTACTGGATATGGCGACGAGTGAGGAATTGTGGCACCCACTCCATGGATGGGGACAATTGGCTGTGATTGTGAAGAACCTGACGTATGTGGCCTAGCTGGTTGAGCATATGGTACTGGCATAGCCTGTGATGGTGCCGTGTGGCCAGGCTGGCTTGGCCATTGTGAAAACTGATGCACTGGTTGAGAAAACTGATTTTGACCAGCTGGCATCACTGGCATCCCTATATTTGAAGAAGGCATACCTTGTCCAACTGGACGAAACTGTTGGGAGGCTCCCGGAAAAAAAGGCTGCCCCTGCTGTGTTTGAAGGGTAGGTCGAAACTGCAAGAAAAATATAGTTTTCTACATAATATTCATAATATGAACAGAAATAGGAATTATCGCATATTTAAAAGTCAACCAGAACTTGATGAGACTTCAATATTCAAACCTTATCTACAGAAATATTGGACAGATTTAGCTAGTTCAATGTTTCATGACTTTAGATGATAATTAATCGCACAGTGCAGAGAGTTAGTTTTAAAATCCTTATTATCTCTTTGAGAAATGAGCATGAAACTTATATGCTTGCACAAACAATGTTCATTTAACATACAAAAAGAAACCATAATAAACAGGCCGTTACAATGTAAAATATTTTCAAATTTTTTATTAAAATGGATAAACCAAATCCAAATCAATCTCAAAGAGTTTCATACCGGAGCACCAGGAGGAGGATTATTAGCCATCTGAAAAAGCTGCAAATTACAAGAAGAAATTGTGAGCGGGTTATGGCTAAATTCCATCAACGTACTAACTATAGAAACACAAGAAGTTAGATCAATACCTTGTCGTGTCAACAAGATAGGTAGTTCACTCACAGCATAATCCGTCAAAACGCCTGTAAAATAAACAAGTTCAGTACAAATAGCTACACAACAAATAAAAAAAGAGGCAATAAACTTTCAGGAAGCGAATTCTCGACTTGCCAAGTGTTTCAATAACTATGAACTCACATTCATGCAATCATACAAAATGACGAAAACAAAATGCAGCTCCAGATAATTATAAATTGTAGCTTCAAAATATTTATATAATGTAAAAATCAATGAGAAGTAGCGATTTCCGCTCCAAATTTTCCCGGGAAACAAACAGGACTTTAAGTGACGAGACAAGAGTGTTACTGCGAGAGAGGAAAGTAGAGAAAGGAGTGCTTACTTAATGGAGAAAAAATTTGCTCTGATATGATCGCGGAGTTTGCTGTTCGGTGCTAGGGTTTAAGCCAAGCACCAGGGGGGATTGTGTTGTGATGAAGAAGAGAGAGCGGAGGATACAGCAAACAAACCAGCTAACTGCACTTATTTTTCATTAAAAAATATCACTACATTTAGAGTTTTACCAAAATAGCCCCGATTGAAGAGTCCTCGATTTTAGAGCATCCCATTAGCCTCTTCAATTCTACTCTTTAGAAAAATATATTTTAGTTATATTTGTATTTTATTTGTATATTAATTTATCTTAATATTTGTACAGTATTGATCAGATATTGAGTGAATAATAATTTTTTATTTCTAAAGAGATATTGTAATATTTTTTAAAATTTTGTTTAATTTATTAATAAAATATTAAATTAAAGAATTGAATAATAAGTGTTGTTAGAATATGTTTAAATTTTTAGATAAGTTAGTTGAATTAAATATAATATAATATGAAGGATTAAAAAGGACACAGTTGGCGTTGGGATGCTCTAAATAAACCTGAACCGCTCGCATAAACTGGCCCGAAACTGGAAACAGCCCTCAACCCAAAAGGCCAAAACTGAAACCTTTCTAACATATCTGGATCTGATTTAGGTATATAATTTTTTAAAATCGTAAACCGCTATTTCTAAAGTAGATATTGAACCAGGAGAATGGTTACCCTATGAGGAATATTGGGTCTGGGTGGTGCGAGCAACGACCCACATCTTGTTTTAGAGTTATATTTAAGACTTAGTTCAATTTTTTAAAAAATTATTTTTAAAAAAATAAATTTTAAGAAATAATTTATAAATGTGTTTGATTGACATGTTGAATTGTTGAAAAATATAATTTATTGTGTTTGATTTAAAACTATACTTTCTGAGAAGTTAGTTGAAAAAAAATTATAATATCTTTATTTTTATTAAATTTAAATTTATAAAAAATTAAAGAAAAAATAATTGTTTTTATTACATAAAATATTTTTTTCTTATGAGAAATAAAATTACAGTTATTTTTTCACACAATTCTATAATGAAGACTATTTTTTTTAAAATTTGATAATTTATTTATTTAATTAAAAGAAAATATTTCATATAAAACATATTTTAAAAATCTTAAAAATATAAAATATTTTTTATAACTTATATAAAATTAAAATTTATTTATAAAATAATTTATCAAAAATTTATTTATAAAATAATTTTATTATTGAAATAATTTATAAAAAATTTCAAATAAATAATAATTATAAATAAATAGTATTTTGACGTTATATTTGTAAAATATTTGACTAATTGCTAAAGAAGTTGGACTTCCTGATCTCCTTAAGAATTTACCCTTTGAGATAAAAAAAAGTCAAATATTTAATTTTCTGTAAAATTTAACTTTATTTATTTAATTAATAAAAAAAATATTTATTTTTAAAAAAATAATATTTTTTTATCCATTCACCTTCAACTAAATAAGCACTTAATTTTAGTCTTTCTTTCGTCCATGTCATTTAATAAACATTCCGACAAAAGAATTCACTCAATGAGGCGAGCTGGCCCATATGTTTTTTTTTTTGCGAAAATAAGTTAAATTTTTGACTGGCAAAGTTAATGAAAATAAAAGTTTACAAAAATATCCTTTCTTAAATACTAAACGGCAGTCATTTCTCTCATTTTTTCTCTCTCTCTCTCTCTCTTCTCTCTCCCAGTTTATCAAATCGTCACGCACAGATCCAATCTCAATTCATTCTGAAAATGCCCCAGAATAATCAATTAAATCACAGATCTAAATCGCGACTCTAAAAACCTCCTTCCTCTCATCATGTCCAAATCTAAATCACAACTCTAAAAATCCTCCTTTATTTTTCTCTCTCTTTCTTTCTCGCTTTCTCTCTCTGTCTTTCTTGTTCACTCTCTCTCTCTATCTCTCTCTGATTCTTCACTTACCACAAATCGTGGCGTTCTCCGGAAGTACGGAGTCGTCCTTCAGTCCCTTCTGCTCTATCTCCAGAAATCGTGGCGTTAAGTTCCACAAATGGAAATTGGGATTCTTGTAGCAAAGTGGAGGTTGATGGGACGACGACGATCTTGGCAAGGATGGCTCTCTTTTGGCTGGGTTTCGAAGAGACAATGTGGAGAAGGGGTGTGAAAAGGACGAAGAAGATCGGTTGACGGAGAGGTGTGAAGAGGACGAAATTTTGATGGGAATAAAACAACTTGGGTTTTTTATTTACTCTACGTTCTTTTGATGACTTTACTGGAATGGGAAATGGAAAGAAATCGGAGGGCAATAAATGGACTTTCATTTTGGGAATTTTATATTTGGGTGCATTTGACGCAGTTGTTCGCGTGTAGCGTTTGAAAGGTTCACCAATCGTTTGACAAAAAAGTGTTTCATGAAAACTGAACCTTGCTAGAGTTACGAACATCATGTATGAATTCTCAGTAAGTGAATGAACTCAATTCTTTTGGGTTGTTCTCTGATAATTATGTTCAGATTTCAAACTTTGATGGCAATGAGCGGAATGAGATCTTTTGTCGATGTTTAACAGGATTAAGATTTGAATGCTAGAAATTGGTGAAAGAGAAGTCAATAAGCTTAAATAGGGAAATAAACCCGCCGAGGGTGGCTGAGCGGAACGGACACGCTCACTTCAGTTCGCGGCGCGGGTTCGAGACGTGAAAGTGGCGTAAGTTCAGATTTATCCGGTTGTCACGGCCTCGTGTTGCATAGAGTTTGGTTGTTCAGGTCAGGCCCAGTTGTCTTTGGTGAGGTGCTACGGTGATCAAACTCATGTACGAGTCCAAGTTCACTGTCGAGTGTTAGTTATGTCTTACAGGAACATTCCGTAGCGGAGATAATACCTTCCAGTTTAAGTCTGCATGGTAATGCACTTACCAATCGTCCCACCTCTCCTTTTTTTGGAAAAAAAAAAGGGGAAATAACAAAATCAAAGTTTGAGATTATGGTGCTGAAAATTATATATATATATATATATACATATATATATATATATATATATATAGACAGAAGTGGCGTTTCATTTTTGGGTTTTGGTTTCCAATTTTGATTTATGGGGTTTGTTTTTCTCTTATGATTGTTTTGTTTTCTATGAGGAACTGTGTTACGCTTAATTTTTTTCTCCATTCTTTGATGAATTTGTGTTATTGCAGGGTCATATATCTGATAAAATAAAATCAGGTGAATAAGTGGGGAAGTAGAGAAATATAGAGGAAAAAGAAAGGAAAATTAAGGTTCATAACACTCACGTCCGATAAAATAGAATGAAGGACAATTTTGTCTTCAAAATTTTATTTAAAATGAACGACATAATATGTTATTAATTTACTAATAGGTCAATAACAAACTACTAACAGAAGAACTTAAATGCAATAAGTTTTTAAACCTTAAAGATGTATTTATAATATTTTAAAAATACAAAAATTGATTTACTAATTAGGATAAATAAAACTGAGAAATTAATTTCTCAACTTTTTTTTCTTGCCCTCCTTTCGAAACGACCCATTTCGTGGAGTGAAATTATTTTTTAGTGCCAAATTTTGTTTAAGTTTTTTCGGATCGCAAATTATCAGTGATCAAAAGAAAGCATCAACAAGCTACTTCATTGCGTGGGAATCAATAATTGCGGAGGCCGCATCACAAGAATTCTCAATCAAATCCTGCAATTGAATGTTGAAAACAATGGCGAAACTAAACATTAACGGTCACCTATTCGATTTCAATTATCAACGCCATAGTCTATGTCTCCTCTCTCACTCTTTGATCCCACCAGTTAGCAACTCAAATTTGTGTAGATATCACTCTCTGAAATCGCTCTCGTTTGTAACGGTCTAAAATAAACTTAACAATTAAAAAAATAACTTGAACCATTTAAACTGACTGGTCTAAAGTCGATGAACCAGAACGGTCGAAACCTCAACCAAACCGAGTTGGATCTAAACAGCCAGGACCAGACTAAGCGGGTTTAGTTCAAATTCCTTTCTCCCTCGTCCCAGAACCGATGGTTAAAAAACTATGACCAAGTTTATTCGGTTTGATGCAAACTCAAAATGGGCGTAGACATTGTCGACCCAGAAATGAATTGATCCATGATTATATGTTAGAATGTAAAATTCATTCCGACCCAAAAAAAAAATGTAAAATTCATTAAATCGCTACATTTTTTTACAAAGAAGTTGAGATGATTAGAAGATAATTCCGCAATGCTATGATGAAACTTATGGTTTGACAGACTCATTCACACCCGTATAATCTGAGCACTAACTTCTGATCTCTCTTTCTTTCTCTGTTTTTCGTTTTTTTTTCAGTACTTTATGGGAAGAAGTTCATGGATATTCCAGTACCTAAAGCATGTCATTTATTCATTAGTTCAAACACTCAAACCAGATGAAAAATCGCAAGGCATGAGGACGCTGCAACGACCTTCTTCACATTGCATGGCCTGGTGAACACTTTCGGTCTCCGAGCTCACATCAAATATTTAGTTTCCGCTTGCAACTTCAAAAAGAACAAAACTAACTGAATTCAATTCACTTTATCCTTAATTTCAGTAATACATAGTTATTTTTGTTGCTGAAAAGTTATCTTAAAAATTCTCTCATCTCGACGACCAAAATAAAATATTGTATATGCATCTATAACAGCAACTTATCTCTAGTATTTAAAAAAAGAAAAACTAGGTATATGTAGTTTATATTGTATATGTAGTTTATACTAGTATATGCATCTAGTATTTATATTGTATATGTAGCATGCCCGATCAACTAGGTGGGGAAAACTTGCATCTTTGCTTTTGGATACAAAGGCAGCAATCTAAAAGTTTAACAGAATAGAGTTACCATATTTCCCCATCCTCACCAAGCTCCCCATCCTCTAGATCATCATGACCTCTACTTCTAGCGCTATTTCGGCAGGAACCATCCCGGTGATCTCTGTGCTTTTTGTGCCGGCTTTCACTGTTAGATTCAAGACTGTATGCTTGCTGCACAAGCAGAGAAGAGAATCTATAAAACATATTCTATAAATTAGGAAAGAAACAAATTGAATACAAAAATACCTTTCTTGATTTTTTACTGTCGCTACCATGGCTCCGTGATTTTCTGGACTCCTCTTTCTCATCTTTATCAGAACTGGCATCGTCGTTGGTACTTCGATGCCTTTTCCGATGTTTTCTACCTTTATCTTTTTCCCTTTTCTTTTCCTCCTTATGACCATCTACATTTTCACTATCCCTATCATCCTTCTTGGAGAGCTCCTTCCCCATTTCCCTTTCGCGTTCTTTCTCCTTCTCCTTCCTATCTTTCTCTTTCTCTTTTCGCTTTTCTTTTTCTTCTCTCTCTTTATCCTTCTTGGCCTGCCAAAGCCAACCAAATACAGAAAAACACAAGGAAGCAAGATTTATCACATAAACAACTGAAAAGGCTGAAATAGCGGACTTGTTTGTTGACAACAGCATATAACATATTTTGTGGAGCATATAGCATTTTATTAAAAGACGTGTTATTTCTCTACTTTTTCACTATTCATTCATCACCAATATTACAAAATGCTATATGCTATAGTGCCAAACAAGCCCAGCTTGAGCTGATTAGAATATTATGAACATAATATGCAAATCTATATTTCAATCCTGACAACAGTTTATATTCCTTGTTCATTTATCTATTTATTCTCCTATGTTATCCACTCCTTTTTTGGGCCTCCCATTACTCTTTATAGAAAGTTTTTTTCTCTTTATGTGATCAAGTCTCTTCATAGAAAGATATAATTAAATTCTCCTATAAATTGAACCCTCGACCCCTTGGCGCTGGAGAAGACTCCAGTTTCACTAGGCCAAACTGACAAAGCCTATTGGAAAAATTTTGAAGGTCATCCTTTTAAAAGAGTAAAAAAATTCAAGTGGACATAAATCAATCTACTCGACGAGCATCTAGTAAACAACATTGCAATACACTACGTAGTGAAAGATGGTACCTTTTCCTCCTGCCGCTTGCACTCCTCTCTAACCTTTTCCTGTAAATGAGCGAGATAATCCTCAAAAATTTTTCTCCTAAAACTTTCTTCACCGATTGATCTACATGAGAAACAGCAGTCATAAAACCGTCATAAAAATAAATATATAGAGAATTTTAGAAACCGCTTGAATTTCTTGACAAGACCAGCCTCTGGTTAGTTGCAATACCTATACTCCTCGGTCTCTTCAAAGAGTGGTTTGCATTCCTCCCAATCAGAAGATGGAGTAATTTCCTGGCAGATAGCATGATAGTTGCATATTATTGTGGCGACAATAATCTTTTACATTGCACAATAAAACTGTAACTTCTCCAGAAAAGCTTTGAATACCTTATAAGTATGGAGCAGTTTAGTGAAGTCATCAACATGACGTCGACGCTTTTTAGCTTCTTTCTCCTCTTTCTCCTTAGCTCTCTCTATCAGCTCCTCATATAAAAGCTTTCAAAGAGGTAGATTACAATCAACATCAAATTACAGATGAACCCATATTTGTATGTTCTATGTAGTTTACCTTTTCAACCCAAATGACTTGTGAAATAGACAAATTGAGCAACACTTGGCGGGAAACCATAGAATATGTAACATCCAATGTAAAGCATTTAGAAGTGAATTGATGCATACATAAGAGCATCTTTATTAGACCCAGAATCCAATTTGGAGGGAGAATTAAAGAGAACAAGTTAAAGGCACAGGAAAACAGGAGGAAACAAAAGGCAGAGCTGCAACTAAATTGAAAAGGCAACAGTTTCTAATATTATATTGGTAAGTGGCGCAATAACTGGAATACCTTCATGTTGAAATCAGATATTGGAGGTAAGCCAACATGAGTAGAAACAGCTGCCTTAAAATCTTCAAATGTCCAAGTTGACACCATGGAAATCTAGAAATATAGGTGTCAGCAATTCAAATTGGTTAAAGGAAGCAAGAGGAGCACATGTATATTATCTTACCTTGCCCACCTTCATCAAATCTTTTGTACGACTTTTGTCATCATGGTACTGTGAACAAACAAAGAAGGCCGTCAGACACAAAATCCAGGTTTCAACTAATTGGTCTTGACCCAAAAAAAAAAGGTTTCCACTAACTGGAGAAATGAGGACAATGAACTGAATCACAGATGCTAGACAATTTGGACAGCAACTATTGATGAACTAAGAATCAAGCCTAAGCAGAAGCAACAACAACAATGATCAAATGAACAGGGACGACAAATGCCCAAACAGCATATGTAAAATTATAAGCTCAATGTGCATGATACATGTCAAACATATTATTTTGTGTAGTAGGCCAAAGAAGTAATTTATATTTAGGAGCGATGAAAAATGCACATCAACTTCAATCAATCCTAAAAACCTAAAATGCAATTTTTAACCTAGAAAGGCAAACCTTCCAGTGGAACTCTCCACTACTTAGCAGAGAAATTGTACCAGTTTCCATTGAAATTAGTGAGAAATTGTAGAACTTTCCATTGAGATTCGTTACACTCCTTTTCCAAGAGATAATTACCTGTTTTTCTAAATCTTCCATGACATCCTCAAACAAATGTCTTGGTTTTGAACCAGAAGTATTTGCTGCAACAGCATGATATTGAGGCAAATACTTAACCTAACAAAAACAAACAAAAAATTGGACAAATTCTGATCCAGATATAAAGATCCTCGTGACTTTATTTTATTCAGTAAGGACCTGTTCAACATTCCATGCCCCACATGGAGGAACTTATTACCTTCTGATGGTAGTCAAGCCAACGAGTCTTTGCAGTCAGAAAACCTGAAGAAACGTGTTCTTCCATCAAATTGCGAAACGCATCTCGATTCTTACGTTCCTCAAGTCTCAATTGTTCCTTTTATGCAATAAAAAAAATTAATGAGGGGTCATGTACGTCAGAAGAATACAGATGATCTCCAAGCATGATTCTTTTGATTAATCTGAACGAACTAACTTATAACAAGCTGTACCTTCTGCATCCTTTTCAGGTCTTCTTCTTCCTTCACGAGGTCACGAATATAGTCCTGCAGGACAAACATCAATCCATGTTCCAGAACCTATTGAAGATTGTATGTGAAAGAACTTACCTGGAAAATGATCAAACGGTCAAGTTTCTCAAGGCGCAAGCACCTTTCATCCTCCTCTAAGAGACCTTGAACCTTTCGCCACTGGCTGTTCACCTACAAAAGAAAAGTATCATCCCAAAACTAAATAATAAAACCAACCATACAATACTCTTCTATTTCCTCACAAAGCACCTTAATAAAGTCACACGATTGCAGGAATTTTTTATATTCTTCCACATTCCGCCTATGATACACAGCTGCCTTTTCCTTTTCCTGCATCATCAAAAAGCATAAACAATAAACTAGGAATTGAAGTACTCAAGAAACTAAACATTTCTTTCTGCCCACTTGAAATAAGAAAGCCTAATTTATACAAGACGATAACATGCAGAAGAACATTATGCTAACCCCAAAGTAAATACGGTAAAATTATACATGCATATGGTAAAATGATGCTAGCTATGACCACATTTATGGATGCAAACAATTTTCATTGAACATAAAACAAAATCTTCTGCAGAAATTAATTTAACAGATCCTTAATCACCCTTGGTCCTTGAAACTATGTGCATCTTTGCACACGCATCTTCCTTAATACAGTGAAATGAAGTACAGCAATAGTAAATTCTTACCTTCCTCTCCAATTCTGCAATGTAGTTGTCAAAAAGATCCTCCATGTCTCTTGCTCTCTCAACAGCCTTAAACCGTTCATCAGTTTCAAACAAACCTACAGCTTTACTGATTGAACAAAAAGAAGGTTAGGACACTAAAAAGTACATCAATAGTTGGTGTATATGAAATATTCAATATAGAGCAAAATCGCCAACTCAACTATCGATAAGGGAAGGAGAAATTCAAACCTCCATTTCATGGACGATGTGACTTCCTCCGACTCCTGGATTAGAAAAAGAAAAACACCCAGAAAAATGAATATAATCAGAAAGATGAAGTCTTTTTCTTTTTTTCTTTTTTTTTTGAAAAAGGGTGGGGGAGAGAGTGGGTTGAAGGAGGAAGGGGTTTTGTCGGTTGTACAGAACATACTTCCAACATTTTTCTGAACTCTTCCCGAGCTTTTTTCTGTCTTCGACGCCTTTCCTCAGCTTCAAGTTTTTTCCTTTGACCCAAGTACTAAGAAGTTAAACAAATAAATAAATATGACACAGATGCATCATGGGCTAGATGAGAGTTGTGCCAAAAAAATCCTCTCCAACACCCATCCTGACTTTCATGTAACTTTAAAAATGTCTCCTATAAATCCACATAAGATAATACCTCATTGAATGCTTGCTTCCGCTCACCAAGTGTCTTTAAGGCACCATATCTTTTGTCATTAATGATCTCCCTCATTGTCTAACATAAAATTCCAACATCAATGACAAGTAATTAAAAGACA
>CAODLS012575010.1:0-10887 GCA_948243855.1 Flueggea neowawraea
CGACAAGAATGTGAGCTATAGTAATGTGTTTGATGCGAATTATGATACGCTTGTTTGGTCGCTTAAAAGGGCTGGTTACCCTGACCTGAAGATCATCGTGGGAGAAGTTGGTTGGCCTACAGATGCTGTTTACAATGCCAATGTTAACAATGCCAAAAGATTCTATGATGAACTTATGAAGAAACTGGCTGCCAACAAAGGGACTCCTCTCAGGCCAGGCAAATTGGATGTGTATCTATTCGGTCTAATGGACGAAGATCAGAAAAGCATTCTTCCTGGAAAATTTGAGAGGCACTGGGGGATGTTTCTGTATGACGGGAAGCCAAAATTTCCCATGGATTTATCAGGCAAGGGTAATGACAAGATGTTGGTAGCAGCTAAGGGTGTTGAATACTTGCCCGCACAATGGTGTGTGCTTAATAATGATGTCAAGAATCTGAGCCGCGTACCGGACGAGATCGGCTACGCCTGTTCAATGTCAGATTGCACAAGCTTAACATATGGAGGTAGCTGCAATGACTTGGATCTTAAAGGCAATGTTTCTTATGCATTCAACATGTACTATCAGATCAATGACCAAGATGTGGAGGCTTGTGATTTTAATGGTTTAGCTACAATAGTTAAGACTAATGCTTCAGAGGGAACCTGCCTTTTTCCTGTGCAAATTATGAGTGCCGGCGAGAAACTACGCCTGGCATATGCAGCCAGCATCATTGCCGGGTTCATTCTGATATTTTTCTATCTAATGTAATTTCATTTAGTTTCATCAAACCATTTGTCAGAGTTCGAGAACGTCGCAATGCAAGTTTCTTTCCTTTTTCAAAGAGAGGTGATCGATTTATGTGTATTAGTTCTAAAACTTTATTTTGTTCAAACCACAACCACAAATCTTGACCATACAACATCAGTAGCTTCCGAGTTGTGTTTAGTCTAATTAATGGAAAAAAAGAAGAGTAGAAAAGAAAAGAAAAGAAAAGAAATTGCATTACTTACTCTTTTTGTTCATTTTGATATTCTTGACAAAATCACATTTGTAAGCTGTTAGGCCTCAGTTAGGAACATTCTTCAGTTGCATTTGCTCAGGGGTCCATTTCTGGTCTCTCACATCAATTAAAGAATGCAAACTTGAGCCATCTGGAATTCCAAGCGGAGGATCTTGACAGGAACTATTATCAACTGCAAATAATTCCCACTCTTTAACTGAACACTTCTCCAAGGAATACGCCAATCTTTTGCTCTCCTTTTCATTTGGATACGCCCCGTCTGGGCTGACAAGCACTGCTTCTGTGTATGATTGTCCTGCAACTCTTGCGACTCCACTGTAATGAAACAAACCCCAACTTAAATCATCAGCCACATCTACAATCGTCCAAAACTCATTTGAAACAACACCATTGTCCAAGACACTGAAGTAAAACATTCCCGGAACTTTCCCTCTTTTGACGCGATATCTTCATCTCCTCCAGACCACTTCCCCCTCTAGAATTTTAACCTGAAAAACAGGTTCATACCAGAATGATCCTTTTGCTTTGCCTCTGTAGAACAATTGGTACTGGCATGGGAATTGATCATACACGGGGTTCTGTCCAGCTATGACGCGCCAGCTCCAGTCTAGAGTACCTAACCAACCCACGAAAAGATCCTCCGCGATCTCATGACTTATGTCCTGTCCTCGAAACTTAACCATAGGAGGCACATAAGGTTTTTCGGGGATCGTGGCGTCCAATTCAAGACAATTGTGCTTCTGTAACACGCAGAGAGAAAATGCCTCCAGATGTGAACTTTCGTAAGAAGCAATACATCTATAATTACACACCTGATCAACTGGGCTGCAATTGTTCAGGCACTGAAGAGCTTTCCTGCAGTTGGGATCCAACAAGCAATTCAGAATCTGAGGTCCACAGCTCTTGACCATACGGTTCAATGTAGAAAAACCCTTCGATCTCAGGTTCTTCAGGATTGGAACCGGCCTTATATATGCATTGATTATAACCAACAAACAGAACCTGATATCATCCGAATTATGCCGTTCCCATGCTTCAGATACAGTTTGCACAACTTCAACTGATTCCTTTTGTTTATTAGACGTAGAGAATCCCAGAATTCTCCCAAATAAGTTTCCATTTCTCTCATTCTGAATATAAGATCCTCCTAACTTGTTTGTCAGATTCGGAGCTGAATCAAAGCAGATAATGTTGGGGACATTTACACTTTCAGTCTGGATCCACTTGACAGCTTCTGGATTCCTAACAGCTACTATCAGTAATATATCAGCTCGGCTCAACACCCTTTGAAAATTTTCAGATTTATCAATTGATTGGTAGAAGCTGTCAATGAACACAACCATTTCGTATCCATCATCAACCCATTTCAATGGTTACATATAAACATACTATTATGAAGAGTAAGGTATTCTATTTCAAAATTAAAAACCAATTCAGGATTTTTTTTATTTGCTCCTACCACTGCTAGAAACGACTCCAGTACCAATAACTCATTGGTACAAATTCAGGTTTTTTACAATACGTTATTAGAATATAAACGATTCCCCCCTATCCATAAGTGAATTTTCTGAACTTCAAACCAAATTAACTCTAATAACAAACATTATATTACTTCGATTATTCAAATTTCTAGTGAAAAAGCCAAGAGTGGAAAAGATAAACATATATAATAATATGGTACTTACAGTATAAAGCAAGACCTCTTCCAACGTGGCACCTTTGAGAGGGCTGACACTGGCGGCGCCAACAACAGCCACAATTCTCACCGGCCGTTCCAACAGCTCGTCCTCCTCCGTCACGGCTCTCTCCTCCAGAATTGCTGGAACATTAATCTTAGTTTGTTTAACGGTCTTGGCGAGAAAAGTCAAGAAAGAAACATGAGACTGAAGGAGGATATTCTGGCGGTTGGTGGCGGGGGGTGCGGAGGAAGCGAACCGGCGGGTTGAGGGAATGACGGTTTTGAGATTGAGAAGAGATGATGACGTGTCAGGATGCATGGTCGTACTGGTTAAGCTGGTTATAGTGTGCAGAAGCAACTGGAGGAGTCTTGAAGACCCAAAGCTTGGACTTTTTAATTTACATTTGCATTATTGCTTATTATTTAATTTTTAAATAATTGAAATAAGTTAATGTTAATATAATTTTTTATTTTAATTTATTAGTTTGTTGGTGGGTTCTGTAATGCCTCGTTTGGGAAGCATTAAATTATAGATTTTGCTATATTCTTTTCTTTCCTCTTAATTTTCATTAAAAGATTCGTTTGGGAATATAGGGTGTTATATCATAACAATATAATTTTTTTTTCAAACAAAATATGTTATATATACATGTTAAAAATTTTAAGAGCCAAACGAGCCGCTAAATGTGACGACGAACTCCTCAAAATGCATATATGTTACATACAAATTTGTCTACTCAAGCTATCTTGCAATGCTGTGAAGTTCCAATCGCAAATATTAGATTAACCAAAATGGCTCGGTCAAATCAAAATGAGGATTTCTAAGTTGACAAATTTGCTCAAGGTCGTAAGGTTCAAAAAATGTCCTTAAACTAGCACCAATGCTCACGAAGCGATTGGAGATTAGTCGTACACACCATAAAACACCTGAAAACCTTTGCAGTAGGACAAAAAATGGTAAGAATTAGATTATTAATTGTTCCTCTCATGCAAACCACTAAACGGCACTTTATTAGTCTTGAGTTGCCATTTAGTTTTGTTATTGTCTTGATTCTAACAACAATAAGTAAAAGAATACAAACAATCAGGAATTCGCTTAACGCCTCAAAACTTGCGAACATGAAATACAATGAGATCGGATTGTTCTGTAAAGAAATCTCTAATGCTCAAGTCAATAATGGTTTTCATAGACTATCAGTGCAAATAGTTAGTAAACCGTACCTTAGCAAGTTATTTCTCATGTTTATTTATAGAGTGCTAGTTAATGAGTGAATATTGTAACGCCTTGTAACATTCCACATTGATGACGGTTTGCAAAGTCTCTATTTCAACTTAGAATTAAAGAGATTTAATGAGCTTTTATTCATATCTTATCAAGTTTCATAAATAAAGAGATTGTCCCGAACATTAGAAAAGATCAAATAACGTACACAGTATGTACACGGGAACTTTTTGCATGTTGCACACCCTGTTTCTCCATTATGGTAATTGCAGAACTTTGTCAAGTGGCAGTTATTCTATCCTTCTCAAACTTTAGTGCCTCTTCTCGGTGAAGATTGTGTCCGCAAGTCCAATAACTAGTACGAGTTGCAACACTCCACCTGAAACTAATCACTGCAAGACAAGCTACGTGCTTTGCTTCCTGTATGAGAATTCAGCTGCAAACTCTTTCTGAGGATTCTTCTGTGACTGGGTTTTGCGGACAGTACCACATCATCAAGAAACCCTCTTTGCCGAAATTCTTCAGGCACAAGACTTTGATATATCTCAAACTGTTCTGCAGCTTCCTTTTTTCTGTCCAATAGACTATATATTATTCCCTATCACAAAACAAATTTTACGTACTTGTTATAGGGAAAGAAATGCATTTTAACTGTTTATGCATCAATTTCTTCATGCTGATTTCTACTTATTTGAAATTTTTTTAGAAATGAGTCTGATATCTCAAATGCAATCCTGAATGCAGATGCTCTGCTGGTCTAATATAATCTTCACAGAGTAAGACCAAAGCATGAAAGAAAAGAACTAAACCCCAATGCAGTGCAGTTCTCAAAAGTTAACAAGGAGTTTCTTTTGTACTTGAAGCTCTGATTTCTAATCAAACTTCGCGCCACACTAAATTGACCGAGGAATTCCCTGGACACATATTGATGAACTCGTTTAAGCAAGTTATTGTGGAATTAAAAATTGGCAAAAAATTTGGAAGGATGGCGAGGGCTGCTGAAACTATTTCAATTCAAGCTGAGGGGGAAAAAGGGCTGCAATAATGTTAACATGACAGGACATAGTTAATCTTGGTAGGTACTAGATGTAGCACAAAAATGACTTACCTGGCAAAGATATGGCCGAAAATCTCATGGATTCTCATCAACCAAGGCTTGAAATTTCTTCAAGCCCTCTTCCAATCCCCCCTGCAAGTATAGAACCATTCAATAGGCGACTTTATCATAATCCAGTGCCAGCAAAACATGTCTTTCTTTTTCACAGACTTATGCAATGCAAGACTAATGTGATGCGATCGACACCACCAAGGTTAATCACATACTAATATTTAAATCTAGAACAAATCGAACAGATATAAACCAAAAAGAGTCACCTTTACAACATGCATTTGAGCGATTAAAATTTTGATATTCCTCTCCTCAGTGACTCTATCTTCACAACGAGCAACGTCTAAAGCCTTATTAAGCATTTCAAAGACTGCTGGTCCTTCAAGGTTTTTATGCATCACCATTGCCAGACCCTGTCCAAAAAGTTCGTTAATGTTACTTACAAGCTGATGGAGAATCCAGAAAAGAGTTCAGAGGTATTGCATATTAATGTAGATATGACAAGCTAAATAAACAAACATACAAGAAAACATATATGCAAGATGGATCACAGAAAATTATAGTAGACCAAAGTTGATTGTCCAATCTTGTATCTGTGCAAACCTGTAATATCATATTGTCCAATTTGTTGATAAACTAGTAATCATACATACATAAATGGATTAAATTGGATAATATTTTGACATTACATTTGGTCAACTTAGGAAACAAAAATAATTCTTCTGAAAAAGATTGATTTATCAGAAAGCAATCCAGGGAAGAAAATAATATTAAAAACCAAGTTTTGAGGTGAACAGAGACTGTCCGGCGGGGGGGGGGGGGGGGTGTTAAAAATCATACTGCTGTTCAGGCAAGGGACTTCCATTAATTTCTAAACGCTAAAAAATTGCTGATCACGGAATTTCACAGCATAAAATTTCATCATTAGGACATGTGGAACTCATAATCCGCAGTATTATTGCAATGCTTTTCTTTTCTTCAGCTAAAAAATTACTGACATAAGAAGATTTAAGGAATACTTGCATTGTAGTTCGTCAGCATCACAAATAGACATGAAATCCATGAAGATTAACTTACCAGTGATATAAGCAAATGCAGATACATGATCCTTTTGTGCAAAACATAAGGTATCATCAAAATAAACATTAAGCAATCCAACTGCACACATAAAATGAGTAATTAAAAAAAAAAATGGCAAAGTGAAATGTGAGAAACCGAATCCAAGAACAGAGGGTTAGAACATACGTGCAAGGCTTTAAGCAAAAGAGGTCTTTCCTCCAAAATCTCCTTGAACACCCTCTTAGCCTTACTCAATTGTCCCATTGTTTCATAACAAAGTGCCTCCAAAAGCCTCCACTCCACTTCCCCAGGCTCAATATCCATCAACATACTTGACTGCCTCTTTAGCCCTACCTCTCCTCATCTTCCCATACACAACCACCTTCAATGCCTCCACATTTCTTGGCTCCTTCTCCAATAACTTCTCATACATATCTTCATTCTCACTCTCCCTCAACTGGGTATCAGTCTTTTCCTCGGCAGTTTCACTAAAACCACTTGTTTCACCAGAAAGTGCTAAGCTTGGCCTTGGACTCAACCCAAAACAACCCATCAAAATGAACGCACCAACAAAAGAAATCAGCACCTTCTCTGCCAAGGATTTGGTAATCCGTCTAATTATTCCGGACCCATTTGAATTGGATGTGTGAGTTATAGGTGAAATTGTGGGTTTTGAGGTGACATTTAGCATGGTTTGGTGAAATGGTGATTTGGGTAGTTTATGTGAAGTTGAAGAATGGTTGTTCGAGTGGCCATTGACTGAATGTTTGAAGTTGCAAACTTTTGTGGAATGAGAATATAAAAAGAGTGTTTTGATTGAAGTCATTTTAGGATATGAATCAAAAACTGCAAAAAAAATGGAGATTTGAAGAGGTTAACAAGAATTCCCAGTCAAAACCCTGAATGGGGTTTTAGTTTCCCCTTCTTTTGAAAAGAAAACGAGGGATAAAGGAAAGAGAAAATCTTCTCTGTATATTATAAGCGAACCAGACCGGTTCAGCATATGAACCTAACCCGGTTCATAAATAAACCTCTTAGCCCAAATTAACCGCCATCTTATAAAACCTTCGCCTAAACCCTCGCAAATTAGAGGGCATGACTGATTGAGTACATCAGAACTCAAAAGCTTGAGTCTTGCGAAAGAAGAACATAACAATCACATTCACATTCAAACCCAAGATATAGCTTGGTCTCGGCAAAGAGTTTGAAAAGAACTAAGCTTTATTAGTTTTTTAAGGAGTGAAAATTTAAAGATGAGGAAGAAGGTGGATGAGAGAATCAGGACCCTCATTGAAAATGGTGTTAAGCAACGACATCGATCTTTGTTTGTTATCATTGGTGACAAGTCCCGCGAACAGGTTAGCCTTTCCATAGTCTATAAATGCTTACTGTTATAATGTTAATGTACTGAAAATTTGGGGTCTTGATGTTTTTATTACTCATTGTTGATTTTGAATGCTTTTAATTATTTATTTTTAATTTTTAATGAACAATTTGTATGTTTCTGCAGATAGTTAATCTTCATTACATGCTAAGCAAGGCAGTAGTGAAGTCCAGGCCAACTGTTTTGTGGTGCTACAAGGATAAACTTGAACTTAGCGGGTCTTATTTATTTTACATCAGGTTCTTGTCTTGTTGAGATTATTTGGTGACTATAAATTTTGATTACAAGAATACATGTGGATAATATTTGTGCAGTCACAAGAAGAAACGTGCAAAGCAGATAAAGAAGCTAATGCCAAGGGGGTTGTTGGATCCTGAAAAAGTTGATCCTTTTCAACTTTTTGTGGAAACTGGTGGATTAACGTACTGTTTATACAAGGATTCAGAACGAATTCTCGGGAATACATTTGGAATGTGTATATTACAGGTTGATTTTACTTATGTTTTACGGATATTGTTGTTTGGCCGTAGGATTCCTTTTGATTCTTATTTGGTTGATTTGATTGAGTTTGTTGGCTTTCATTATAGGATTTTGAAGCTTTGACCCCAAATCTCTTGGCCAGAACCATCGAGACTGTAGAAGGTGGCAGATTAATTGTTTTGCTGCTGCATTCTCTAAAATCTCTGACCAGTCTCTACACTATGGTTATGGTATGAGTCATACACACTACTTGTTTTTGTTGACTGTCAATGGTTTTGTGACATGTAGTTAGAGTGTGAAATCTCATCAATAAGAAATGAATTATGTTGTTAGTGATATTGTTTCAGCTCAAATAATTGGCTGTTTAGGACATAATATCTTGTTGAACATGCAAGACATCTCGAAAATCCATTGTATATCATGTCTACTTGAGATGTTTAGCTGCTTAGGCATGCAATTTGAAAGTGATATTGCCACCTGGTTATTATGTGCTGTGTCTTAGATGAATGATGAAGTGCAAAATGTTGTTCACACAAGATTTTGTAAATGACTTGTAAATGCTCAACTGTAACTATGCTCTACCTCATTTTTAGGAAGGAAGTCATCTGAGCCAACTGTTTTATCATTTCTATGTGGTCAAACTCATGATTCTTAATTTTTTCCTTTTTTCTTGTCTTTCTTGATTAGATTGTAAGGCTGCCTGTTCATCTTGCTTCTTAGGCCAATAGTCATAAAATCTTCCAATTTCAGGATGTTCATGATAGGTTTCGCACCGAGTCCCATTCTGAGGCTGCAGGGCGATTTAATGAACTTTTCTTATTGTCACTTGCTTCATGTAAAGCATGTGTGGTTATGGATGATGAACTGAATGTTTTACCAATTTCATCTCATATAAGGTCAATTACCCCTGTTCCTATTAAAGAGGTAATGGCTTCATGAGTTCCATTTTGTACTATGTATTGTTTAGTGGACTATACAAACTTCACTTTTAGAAATTACCAACTTTCTAACTTCACTATTTACGCATATTTATCTTGTCATGCTTTCAACAATGATTGAAGGACTCTGAAGTGCTTTCTGAAGCAGAACTGGACTTGAAGAATTTGAAAGAACAGCTGCATGATGATTTTCCTGTTGGCCCTTTAATCAAAAAATTTTGTACATTAGATCAGGTTTTGGGAAAGTTTATTGGTTTAATTCTTTTCTATTGTATTAAAACTTTAAAATATTTTCAGTGGCTCACAAGCAACTCAATGTTTTTTGGTTAGGGAAAAGCTGTTATTACATTTCTAGATGCAATTTTGGATAAGACACTTCGTAGCACAGTTGCTTTACTTGCTGGTCGTGGCCATGGAAAATCTGCTGCACTTGGGTTGGTGGTTTCTGGAGCTATTGCTGCCGGGTAATGTGCATACTAATTCTGCTCTTTCTGGAGATTTGGTAGTTGTATTTTTCTGTTATTCACTTATGTTGTTCTAATGAGAAATTCATTGTTGTAGGTATTCAAACATAATTGTAACTGCACCAAGCCCTGAAAATTTAAAGACTTTGTTTGACTTCATCTGCAAAGGTTTTGAGGCACTTGAATATAACGTATGATAATATTTCCTTGTGGTGATTTGGTTTTTGGACGTATTATCAGTGTTTTATGCACTGCTAGTATATTTTTATGTTTGCAGTTTTTATTTGATAAGGAAATGTGAAACTATTTGATTGTAGAACTATTTAATTTGCAATTCTTACACTCCCAGTCTTCCACTGCGGTTAAGTTACTTCCAACTCAAACCATGTGAAAGTGAATTCAGCTCATATTCCTGTTTTTCAGTTTCCTGATTTCATTTTCTTTTTAGAGAATATGTTTTTCTTTATCAGAATCCACTGGCCCTTAGTTCAACTCTAAATCCTCTTTCCCAAACTATAGGCTGTGTTTTCATAATTAATGATTGAAGTGGTGGATTCGGATTTATCTTCTTTTAAGCTCTCAATTGGACATTATTTAAGCCTCATTGTGTGTTTATAGAGTGTATAATTTGTGTTTTAAATTATTTTTTTTATTGTAATGCAACTATATCATTTATGTGTCTCCCCTATTAACTTGATCTATTCCCTGTTGATTTTGTCGAAATAATGTGAAGTTCTCTCTCTCTCTCTCTCTTTATTTTGCTTGAAGGAGCATATCGATTATGATGTGGTAAAAAGCGTGAACCTTGAGTTCAAGAAAGCAATTGTGCAAATCAACATCTTTAGACAGCACCGACAAACAATTCAGGTTAGGATATATGGTGAATTTGTTATAATAATGTGTCTTTCTGTGTGTCTGGCATGTCTATTTTACATGCCAATGGATATGTTGTTTCCTTTGAATTTTGTTGTATTAACACTTTGAATTGCTGAACTGCTTCTTGTCTGTGTTTTGTTTGCATTTTGTTGCAGTATATACAACCTCATGAACATGAAAAGCTTTCCCAAGTTGAACTACTTGTCATTGATGAGGCTGCTGCTATTCCATTGCCAGTTGTGAAATCCCTGCTAGGGCCCTATCTGGTTTTCCTTTCTTCTACTGTAAATGGGTATAATTCCTGATTTCCATGTACAATAATGATATGTTTGGTTTTTGCGTGAATGTTGCAGCTCTTTTCTTGTTGAAGTTAACATAGGTTTGACCTGACGTCTAATCGCACTTACACATTTTCTTTCTCATATGTAGTTACGAAGGAACTGGGAGGTCATTGTCACTAAAACTAATACAGCAATTAGAAGAACAAAGCATGGTGTCTACTAAAAATGCAGAGGGATCTGCTTCTGGTATATCTGACATTTAGCCGTTTTCTTGGGATTTGAATAATCTGAATCTTAAATTTGTTTCTGTTCATTTGGTGGCATGAATGAAAGATACTAGAAATTTGTCCTATATTTTCTTTTTCTGGAAACTTTCGATGAGAATGTCAAAAG
>CAODLS012575235.1:0-10496 GCA_948243855.1 Flueggea neowawraea
AAAGTATGTTTTCAATATAAAACGTACGTCTTGGTACATGGCAACATACGTGATCGATAAAGTAGAACGTATGTCGTGTATGAAAGACAAAGAGAAGATTTGAAGATCAGAGAATGAATGTTTGTCCTTCACGTGGATCGAGACAAAATTCAAGTACAACGGTAAACTGAAGAATTGCAACGTACGTTACATTCAGCACAGCGTACGTCATCATTTATCACAACGTACGTCAGTTCAAGTCAACACACGGTGAAAGCTCTGGATGAAAATCAGAGGCTACTGGATTGGAAATAGGTCTTAACAACGTACGTTTTTGTATTTCAATGTACGTCATCTGAGAGTGTGCATATGATCAACATACGTTACGTAAGTGTAAAACGTACGTCATTTGAAGGTGCAGTTCACAACGTACGTTTTGGAATGGTCAACGTATGTCTTGATACTCTGACAGTTCATTAAATGCAACCCAAATTGACCCACAATGGCTATAATATGTATCACAATGGTACAAAAGCTATGAGAAGGGTATAAATAAATGCTTGGAAGGTCAGAAAATAATACACAACTTCTGGGCATTGAATTCTTACAACTACCAAGCATCAAGGCATTGAATTTCTCATTTATTGATACAAGTGTATTGTTCTTCTATTTCATTCTTCATTTGTTTGTATCACTAGCTTATACATTGTTGGTGAGTGTTTGTAAAAACATTACTTTGAGTGATTGTGAGTGGAATCAAAGGGTAGATTCCTAGGTTGGTCTTGTTCTTGAACCAAAATCAAGAATATTGTAAGAGTTCTCACTTAACTAGAAAGTGAAATTGTAATATTGAGAAGATTATTAGTGAAAATCCTAAGTGGTAATACTTAGGTAGTGGATGTATGCAAAGAGTTGGCCGAACCATTATAAATTCTTGTTGTCCCTTCTTTATTTATTTCAATTCCAAAAAAGTTTCAAAGCTATTTATACCACAATATTCAACCCCCTTCTAGTGTGATAATTGACTCAACACTTATAATTTGTTTATTAGTTGACAAAAAATCTTTACATGGTTAGCAAAGCATTAAATTTCAGTGATTAGAGTTAAAAAGATTAAGGTAAATATATCCACTACGTAGAAGCCATCATATTTGAGCAAGAATAGTATAGCTTTTTACAAACTCTACGTAAATCAAAATTCCCATCTATTTTTTAATAATTAACAAAACTCTAGCTACTAATCATACATGTCTAATTTTCACAAAAGTATTCTTTACATTGGTTAACGAGAACATCGAAGCATATTAAGTACAATAATTTCAATTTGTTTCAGTTTTCAGTTTTCGCAGTTATTATGGATAAGAATGATTTTGCAGTGAAAGCTGAATCATCGTTAATTGCATCTATAAATCATTTTGCAGTCCATATTTAGCTTAGTTACTATTTTTATGTTAATATGTTCATAATTTAATCATAGTTAATGTTTCATAATATATAGAAAAGCATTTCATTCATATTTAAGTTTACTGTTTGTTTTTGGGATTTTAGACATTCGGGTCTGTTTTGTTGCTATGGTATCAAGAGAAAAGAACAAGTCAGTATACACAAAAAAAAATTCATGTCTACTGTTTTTATTATTACTTATTAATTTTCTAAAGTTTGTTATTTTGTTTTGTAGGAAAAAAAGAAAGGATGAGGATGTTGAATTTGTTGAATATTCACTTCTTTAAATCTGTTATTTGATGAGTAAGATTAAGTTAAATAAAGATTTTTGGTGTTTAATTTTTTTATCTTATTTAATTTCTTATATTTAAAATTGACAAATTAATAGTTGATGACAAATTGCATACATAGATTCATGAAAGACCAAGAGTTACTTGTTTGTTGTATCGAGATTTATATTATCAGATTGTGAACAATGATCATGGATTGTATAACTTTTTATGTTTGATATTGTTTAGTTGCGTTTAGAGTAGTCTAAAATGCTTAATTAGATAGAAACTAAAGCAAATTTTATCATTTGTTGTAAGTTTTAGTGAGCTCATAAGTGAGCTTTCTGACGAGTACGAGTCGAACTTACACAAAATTAAAATTCTCATGTGGTTCTTTTACCTATTTTTGTTGCAATCTCAATTTGCAACAAGGGTGAAGATTGAAGCTTCGGTATGAACAGAGAAGAATGTCAATCTACAATATTTGCGAAGAAGGCGGTGAATCGGTTGGTCTCTTGTGACACCCAAACCCTAAATAATCATGCATAGCATGCATTTATTGGTACATGCATTGCATAATCATTTTTATA
The DNA here is from genome assembly GCA_948243855.1 of Flueggea neowawraea. Taxonomy (NCBI): domain Eukaryota; kingdom Viridiplantae; phylum Streptophyta; class Magnoliopsida; order Malpighiales; family Phyllanthaceae; genus Flueggea; species Flueggea neowawraea. Next base: position 2,282 of record CAODLS012575235.1, read on the forward strand.
TAGAATTCATTATTTATAGCTTAATTTAAGATACAAAGATGAACACTTAAAGAATTAATTAGAAAATAATTATTAAGTGCAATCGCGTAGTCGTGACAAATGCCGATTAAAATTTTAGTATTGAAATTATAGTTAAAGTTGAAATCTTATTTTTAATACGTGTCAAATAGGCTTAGAGATAACATAAAGGATTAGAATTAAAAAGGAAAGCTCTTGAAATGAAGTAAACCAGGGACTAAAAGAAGACCAAATGCAAAAATGGGCCTAAAAGAGCAAAATGTTTTGTACAAGTATAAAAAAAAATGAGACACTGATCCGTACCTTACAATTAGTGTCCTTAACATCATAATTGAGTAAACCATTAGCCCTTATTTAATTATACAGCTGTCCATATGAATCAATCAAGTTAATAATTAGCGAACCAAAAAGATTGAAGATAAGTGTGGGAGTTTTAAGTTGGCAACCACATCATCTTATATACTACCTTTTCCTTTGTTGGAAACACACACAGAGCTCCTAAAAACTATTTCATTCGAACTCACACTAGCCTTTAAAATCGCCAATTCTGTACAAAACCTTCACACACTAAAAAGCTCTCTTCATCATAGCATCCAAGCAAGTACAAGCGTAAGGTTACTCTGAATTCATTGAAACTCTTAACAAGGCTGTGATTCCATCTTACTTTTGATTTGGTTAGAGATGGAATTTTAGGAAATGCGAAGAAGAAAACTTGTAGATTTTATGTCTTCTATATGTCTGTAAAACAATTTGAGACAATTTTGTGTCGTTTGATATATATGGTCAAAATAGTACGAACTGTCGTAATTACAGATTCATTAGGAATAGTCTGTTTGTGTGCTGATTTGGAAAACCATTGAGACTTAATTTTGAAAAGCATAAAGCATGAAAGTTTAGATAACTATGTCTTATAATTTAATGCAAAAGGACGCACCTTAAATCCATGTGTGTAAGAAGTTATACTTATTTAGCTATGGCTGGTCAGACTTATTGTTCCATCCAATAACGTTTAATTCTAGGTTCATTTTTAAATTCTACTGAGATTATTGTAGTTTAAATTAGCCTTTGATATTTTCAAAAAACAATTGCATGTGAATCTTGTTTTGGATTTGTATAAAGTAAACCACAAATGAAATACTAAGGCTAGGTCTGTCTGCCCTGTTTCAGCCTATAGTCTAAATTTATAAATTTAGTACACCTTGTGCATATGGAATTAGACAACTTGACATATACCTTTAGAAATATATATGTGTCTAGTTTATGAATCAATTTACAAAGATCAATTTGGTGCTGAAATTAATGAACTATGACTAAAATACTAAATGATGTTTAATCTGTCCTGAAGAAGAAACAAAACAATAACTGGTTTGAATTAAAAAATTCACTACAAATTATACAAATTAAATTAGGATTCATACTTTATATGAACAAAAATAGTAGCATGTCTACTTTCAGATAAAATTTGTATCAAGTTTATTGGAAATCCTTAACTCTAGAAATATTAAATAGAATATAGACTGCTCCGTTGAAACAAAACTAAGAAAAGTAATATAGGGATTGTTTTGATAAATTTTCAACAATAGGGATCGAACTGAAACTTTATAAAACAGAACATAGGGAAGAGAATGAGAACAAATGTCCAAAGGTTATTGATGCAATTGGTTTATAGATTAACTAAATTCAAAGAATGGGGTCATTCGCTAGGATATATGAACTAAATTGAAAGAATTTGTATTTAAGGGACTAATATATAATTTTATAGAAAAATGTATTTGATATTGATAAATATAATTTTAATATTATATAGACTCGGAGGATTCAACTACTCATAGAACGGGGAACTAGAAGTCCTCAGTACTTGACATGTACATCAGAGGCACATATGAGTTGAAACTACAAGTGTCTCCACTTGTTTGCTATGTGTAATGAAATGTGCCGACTTTGATAGTTTGCCTTGATATGTGAATATATAATTACATGGAATGATTTGCTTACTACACATGCAAATATATGAGATACTTGGTATTACTTACAAGTGACACGTGTATGATATATGAATTGTTTATGGACCTATTATAATAAAATGCTCTGAATATGATATGATCTTATCGGATATGACTTCTTTTATCGTGCACAAGTGAATATGATTTAGCTTGTCCATATGCAAAAAGATAGACATGATCACATGATATGATTTACAGTCAAAGATATCCTTCATATGCAAAGTTTGATTAATGATTGAATTGGTATATGTCACTTGTATTAACGACTTAAAAGGCGGACTTAGCCAACATGCTTAAGTTCTCTTATAGTTACAAGATATGATTTGAGACGTCTCTTGTAGTTCGCATGATCCGAGACTTAATATCTCTCATAGTTCAAAGATCGAGACTAAATATCTCTTATAGTTCAAAGATCGCCAACTGGCTTATAGTTTTGAGACTATATGTCTCTTATAGTATCGGATTCGGGTTGAGACTTTTTGTGTTTTGGCCAAAATCTAAACTAAAATTGGAATTGCATTCACTTGTATTGTTGCATATTGTATGATTAATATATATGTTTGGATGCATATGCAATTTGCTGTGGATTTATCGATAATAGTTCTCTCATTAAGTAGCGACTCATATAACGCGCTATTATCTTTCCAGGCGTTTAGCATATACAATTTTTTAGAGTTGATCAAGCGTGAAGCTGATTGACTTATGTGCATGGAGCACACGTTATTCGGCTAGGTCCCACACTCTCTCTCATCTGCATCTTGTTGTCATTGAACATATAACTTTGAGAGAAAACATAGAGTATTGTTTGTACATTTGTTAAATTTGTTTTCATGTTTTATTTTAAATTTTTATATGTATAGTTGGATATGAATAATCTATATGAATACATGTTTTATGAATATAATTATATACTATAATATGGTTATATGATAAAACAGGGTGTGACACCTCGACGCTCCATAAAATCATCATCTACATGCTCATGCAAATTTCCACTACTGGATTGTAATAGAAGCTTTCGTATGTGTATACTGTAGAATTCATTCTTATTCACGCATTAAAACTTCAATTTATACAACAGAAATATAAATTAAAATAACAAAATATGGAAAATTTTAACAAATAATCACAAAAATCTCTAACTTTGTCTATTAAAATAAATGAGAAATAAGCCAAATTCCAATATAGTCATTTAGTATGAAAAGAGCTGAAACACAAATCACCATTGGAGATCTACCTGACATAAACAATTTCTCCTATAAATACCATTCAATTAGTTTGTCTTTCCATTCACTGAATCGATATTTATGAAATAAAAGGAAGAAATCGTGGCAATTGGCAGGGGATGAAGCAGTTCCTGGAAGCGAAGACAAGAGAAGTATATGGTGTGACATAGTTTTGAGTCTATTAGGTTCAACTCGATTAAATGAATTTTGAAGCTTGTAAAGAAATCATTTTTTTGCAAAAATTATATTTATACTCTCATATTCTTTCTATAAATAAAAGACTCCATTACATTTGAGAGGTACATTCACTATATCCAAATTTTTCACCTAAAGCTCTGTCGAATTAAAAACTATCTTAAGCGTCGGAGAGTCCATCGAGAACCAACCGGCCTCACTTTCATTTTATTCTTGCAGGATTTGAAATAATTCTAAGTGTTCTTGATCAATTATTTATTTTATTCATCTATTTTATTCCTGTTATGGATTTGAGACAACAATAGTATAACAGGCTACTTCTATGAGATAATGCTAAAGAAAATGAAGTGTTGGTGACCAAAAACTTCCGGTAGTTCCACACTATGGGAGGTCGTCTCCAAAGTTCGACTCTTGTATATATCTGAACGATATATCTATAAGGATTCATTATTGTATTGGCTACCCATATCACAAACTTAAAATCTTGGACCTTTCAAATACGCCTAAGATTTGTTACTTCGATTTATATACATTTCCGCAAGACTGAGGCCATTTTGCTCTTAAATATCGCAACTAGAAGAACTAGAGTATTTTCTGAAAATGTAAGTATAGGTGAACCAAAATAACCAAATTGATAATGAAAAGCCATTTATTAACTAATCACGTCGAAATACCAATAATTGGCATCTGCCTTCAGCATCCTTCGTGCATGCGCCGCTGTTATTCCAAGCCGCTATTATGGAACGCTCTTCAGTCATAAAATAGTGAAGCCCATGTCATGATCAATAATTATATAAATAGAATATTGTAATTAGAATTTCTCTCTATGTTTCTTATCTTACTGTTTATCACCTTTGCGTAAAATTGATCTGGGCTGGTCTTCTTAGAATGCATTTAATAACCAACATGCTCTTTGAGAATAGCCAAGAAAAGACTTTAATGCTTGCCACTCGGTGAAAATCAATTCGTGGAAGCTGACAATAAATTGACTTGATATATTATAATAAAGACTACTAAATTATGTAAACATTACCACACTGCAAATATAATACTTTTAGTGAAGAAGACAAATACCAGTTGCTTAAATACAACAAATACATAAGACAACACGAAACTTACAGCTAAACGGCCACTGTTTGAACCTAGTTAAGATTGTCCTCTTGTAATTATTGGCATTAGTCTTCAATTCTCCATGTTTTGAAGCTGAAATTTCTAGATGGAGAGGTTAAGATTGTCTCCAAGTGTCTTTGGCGCTCGAGTATTGTGGGACTAAGACATCTTCCTGACATCATTAGATAATAAATATTAATTTCTGTTGGATGAAATCTTTACCCTCGACAAACTTTTTCTACCGAATTTCATAAACAGTGATGAATCCAGTAATAAGCCCCGCAATTGCGTGAACAATGCTGCGAAAATTTTCTTCCCAATCAACATTATAATAATTTCTTGGTTATCACTCGTGGTCCATGGCGCTGCTATTCTGAAGCACTTAAACGAAATTTTATTACATGGACCAGGCATGAGTTCCCATTCAGGCTGAAAGATCCACGAGTAGAACAGAAGATAGGACGGTCCTAACTGATAAGTTCTGGGGGTTCACGGGACTAGAAGAACATTCATGGTCAACCAAAGCTACTGGGTCCAAATTAAAGTCTCCAATTGCTCACTAACAATTTCCTCGTCCCTTCTTCCTCTTCTCTTCCTTAAAATCCTTGCAATCTAAGAAACAAATTAATTTTAGTACCCACAACAAAAACCAAACACAATCCGCCCTTTTAATCCTTAATTAATTAGATTTTATCCTCAATCATCACCTTATAATAATATAACTACTTCACACCTCTCTTTCTCGACCCTCTCCGTTTCTCCACGATCATGGAGTTCTTCACTAAGACCATGGCCGTCAAACTCCGAAGCCACCTCGATAAGTATCTAGTCGCCGCCGACGACCAAGAAACCGTCCGTCAAAGCAGAAACGGCTCGTCGCAGAAAGCTAGATGGTTTGTGGAACTCGTAGAGGGAAGAGAAGAAGTTATTCGTCTAAAATCCTGCGACGGCCGTTACTTAATGGCTTCGGACAAGCCGTTTCTTCTTGGCATGACGGGAAAGAAGATTCTCCAAACGGAACAGGAGAAATTAACGGAGTTAAATATTCAGTGGGAACCAATAAGAGACGGTTTTCAGGTGAGGCTAAAGAGCTGGTGTGGGAAGTTTTTGAGAGCTAACGGAGGGACGCCGCCGTGGAGAAACTCCATCACGCACGACGAGCCTCACAGCGGCGCGACGCAAAAGTGGATTCTGTGGGACGTGGAGGCGGTGGAGGCTAAGCCGGGTTCTTTGACGGAGTATTTGTCGTCTATGTCGAGTTTTTCTTCGGTCGTTGATGACGTTCTTGAGGCCGCTTCCGATGGGTTTTTGGAGTCGGAACCAGGGTCGCCGTTGTCCGCTGTACCGTCGACGGCGAGGACTCCTAGGTTGACTGTGGTGAAGTCCATGTCTCCGAGGTTGTCTCCAAAGAAGGTATGTTAATTAATTTTATTAATTTACCTAGATTTCGTAGTTAGTTAATAATTGTGCTTGGTTTAATCCCAGGGTTTTAATTTTGCTGTATTTGTGTTTAGCTGTTTCTGGGCAATTTTTAATTAATTTATTTAATTGGATTGAACAATTCATTCGCATCTATAAAAGATGACCTTATTCCTTAGGGGTAAAAAGTTAAATTAATTAGTTTTCTTTTTTTTCAAGTCTTCAACTCTCTAATGAGGAGATTTTAAGCGTCACTGTCTACGATAAATTTAGTTCAGTATATAGATTTGGACAAGAGAAATATAGATATATGTACAATATTAGAGATGGGACTTAAACTTTGTCAACTATACATGTGGTTCTTATAATTTGCTTATTAGTTGACGGAAAATCTTCATATGGTTAGCAAAGCATTAAAATTCAGTGACCAAGATTGGAGCTTAGAAAGATTGAGGTAAATATATCTACTGTTATGAGCTTGGCTAAACTTTACCTCATTTAGTATCTTTCTCAAGTTTGTAGTTTTCAGATTGTTTGTAAGGCCTTGCCTGGCAAAGTTTAATTAATTAAACTTTAAAAGTACCATCTTTTTGAACCTGTGGCAATGGCGTATATAAAGGACTACTAGGATGGAACCCATAATTGAAGATGCAAAAGAGAAAAAAAGGAGAAAAAGTAAAGTGGTGGTAAATTTGGACACGCATAAGAGAGTCACACTCCACTGGAAACCCAAAAACTGATCAAATTAAAGATTGGTGTCCTTTCCACCAACCCTTCCCCACTAATTAAGATCAAAATTAAAGAGATGCTAGATAATGGGAGAGAAAGCATATTAACTTTTGTCAAGTTCTTGAGCTTTTCCATTCGTGGAAATTTTTATTCATTTTAGGAGAGCACAATGTGATCAATTGCAGGTATCTGTCATTGTCAGATACTGTACCAAGTCATTCTTCATTGGAGAAGGTCGAAACTGCAAACTTTCTTGAATCATAACATACCCCAGAAACTGAGCAAAGATCATCAACTCATATTATAATTCCAGTAATAATCCTTTCATAAGAGCAAGAAAAACAGGGCACAGTGTGTGAAAGTTGATTTACAAGTCAATGGAGAGGTCACAAAGCAATCTGTGCGTGGCTTATGAATCAGCTTTGTATGACAGCAACTGATGAGTACGTAATTGACAAAATATCACAGTAACCCCCCCAGGTCCAGATGAAAGTCATGGTCTCACACGTACAATACAATAATTATATTACTTAACCTAGCCATGGCAGCTAACCAACGAACTTAAACGTGTTTATTTATTATTTTGATTCAGGGGTTTGGTTAATTAAGGTTCACGGAGTTATCACAAAGGATAGACACGTATAGTGCAAGGCTTAGAAATTATTAGTGAAAAAGACGACCATATATAGTTTATAAATCATGTGTCGTCGTTTTAAAATAAGGCTCTCATTAGAATTTAGAAGGATATACCAATCCAGAATATTCCGTCCTAATCCATTATCCACTGTTAGACTATTACATGGGAAAAATTGTTTAATGTTTAATAATTCATGTTTTTCTGAAGTCTTAGAAATAATCCTGCCTCCTTCAGGCATAAATTTTGTATTTTAATGTAGAAACGTAAAGAAATTCCAAGTCATAGCGCGTTAAATCTGACGGTGTGATCCGACAAGCTAATCAACCAAGACCTATTTCCTCTCGCTTTCGTCTTTCATATAAATGCTTCACATGCGAAACTAACACAACTATTTTCTTCTCTTTCACATCGATCTTGAAGACAAAATCTGAAACAAGCTCTTTACTTTGTTATTTCTGCTGATTTAATTTCTACAGAGCAACTCAATCTCCAACCACTTCCGCTCAGGCATGGAGTTCTTCAACAACGCCAAAGCCGTTCGCCTCCGAAGTCACCACGAAAAGTACCTCCAGGCTGAAGAAGACGAAGAGTCGGTGACCCAGGACCGAAATGGACCCTCCAGGAGCGCCAGATGGATCGTCGAACTCGTGTCCGAATCACCACCCATAATCAGACTCAAGTCCTGCTATGGCAGATACCTCACTGCATCAAACCAGCCGTTTCTTTTGGGTATGACTGGTCGTAAGGTTCTTCAGACGTTACCCAGAAGGCTTGACTCGTCTCTTGAGTGGGAACCAATCAGAGAAGGCTCTCAGGTCAAGTTGAAAACAAGATATGGTAACTTCTTGAGAGCCAATGGAGGATTGCCACCGTGGCGG
>CAODLS012575246.1:0-12893 GCA_948243855.1 Flueggea neowawraea
TCAGCATCAGAGTTGCTCTTACTAGACCCTTTGTCTTTATCTTTCCTTCTATCCTGCCGTTTCTTTTCTACTTCCTTCTTCCCATCCTTTTCCCTTGTAGGTGGTGATAATTTGCTTCGTTCTTTTTCGGCCTCCATTTTCTCATCTCTTAATCTCCTACGTTCCTCCACCAGCCTTGCAACCTCCTCCCTCTGCTTTCTCTCCTCCTCCTCCAAAAGCTCTTTCTCTAATCTAGCTTGTCTCTTCTCTTCAGCTTTCCTACGTGCCTTCTCCCCTCTGCTTTCTTGGTAGTTTTCCTCATTTTCACCCCTTTTAGTCAAAATACCCCTATGCTCTGCATCAGAAGAAGCATCATCTGAAGAACTAATCCTAAAAATCTTTCTGCAAATCCACCTCATGCTCAGTAAAAAAGAAGTCAATAGCTTGCATGCAAAAACTATTACATTGGAATAAGAATTCACAGCCAAACAATTATCATCCCCCCCAAGAACCCCATTCACATTCTTCCGCCAATAATTAGACTTCCCAGAAATAGACCCGCCAACCCAATTCCCATTCTCCAACCAATCTTGACTACACATCCAACCATTATCAGCCCACGCCTTCCCATTCAAAATCTTCCCACCTTTCCCAACCAAATCCTTCATAATGCCTGAATTCGACATTCCCAGCCCAGGCGGCACCGGCAAATCCAAAACAGGCCGTTTCGAAATATGCCCACAATATGAACACATAAACTTCCCACCACCAGGATTCTGATCCCTGTACGGAGTCAAACAATTCCTACATCTTCTCGTAGCTGTCTTCCTCAACTTTTGCAATTCAATAGCCTCAAACCTCTTCCTCTCCCTTAACCTGGCATTTCGACGAACCCGCCAAGCTGACAGCTGCGGCATCAAAATCTCATACCAAAACAAGGTAACCAATAGCACAAAAACACAAGCCAGCCTAGGAGAAGTAATCTCAAAACGATAGTCCTGAGGGAGGAGCTGGGACAAAGCCCATAACCCTATAAGCGGAATAACTAACCAAGGAAGCATCGTGGCAACTCGACGAGCCCACTTCTGGGTCACACACAGTATGCACATTATCCCTTCAGGCCTCAGCCACACCTATCTTCCCCGTATTGAAATAACCACCCAGATTCGACAAACCGTAACTTTTACAATATGTATTCAAAATATCAATCAAATACAAGAAACCTAACCCTAATTTCCGTTCCAAATATCAACCAAAGTGATTCCGATTCTGATTCCAATTGAGCCTTCAAGAACCCTAACAGCACCATTCACAACGAAACAACAGGAGACACAAAACAACAAACAAATAAATTAAAAAATAAACAAATCCACATAAAGAAATGACATCACTGTCAAAATATATAAAAAAAAGAACCAGACGAATTAGGGTTTGTTCGCGAAGAAATGACAATTAGATTTGAATACTTACAGGCATTGTTGCGTTCGTGTTGTAATGTATAAAAGAACAAGACAGACAGAAAGAAGAAAGTATGGGTAATCAGGTGGGTTAGCCCGGACTGAAGCGGGTCGGTCCGTCGGTGAGAGTCTGGTTTTGTTTGTTTGTTTTTTTATCAGAGAGAGAATGTTACGATAATAGAGATGGAGAAGAAATTGAGGGATTTGTAAAAGAAAACATTTTATATAAGCAATCGTATTTGAACCGGAATTATTTGGACCGGGTCGGCTTCTTTTCGACCGGTTCTTTTCATCTTTTTTGTCGGTTCACTAGCTGTTTGTTGTTAATGCATGGCTGAGTTCATAAATCAAAGTTTTTATTATTGGGGAAATCACACATATTGCCATTTCTAAGACCTTAAATTTGCAACCTTAACATCTCAGTCAACTTATTTTAAAAAATACCACAAAGATGAAAGTAACTGCAAAATTGGTATTTCTTTTTTAGATATTTCTTTCTTCTTTAACTGCAATTTCTCATCTCTCTCTATCATGACTCTTTCTTGGATCATGACCGACATAACCGAACTAGAGGTCCGACCCCACTTGCACAAGCCTCAAATAATCAGAGTTACTTACCCACCTCTTTAGACCATTTATTACTAATCTAGTTATCAAAGTTTAGCGAAATATAAATAAAACATAAATAAGTCATAATATCGAAAGCATGTAAATATCATAAAGATCGTAAAGAGTAAAATCATATGATGTAAAATAAAATCAATATATATATCCCAAAAGTCAAAATGATCCTCCAATAACGCATGTGAATATTGATGTGGAGCTCTAGTCAAAATAAGGGAGCCCGACCAAAAGGGTGTCTACTAACCAAAATACGACACCTAACTGAGTCTGGAATGTCTGACAGTTGTTGGAGTTCAAAAGTGTACCTAAAAGGTGGGGGAAAAGGTGTGAGTGTAACTCAATAAGGGACGACACTCTAGGTAACCTATAGGACCTCACGTAAACTTGTTTGAAAGCATTTTTTGAAAAATATCACATGCAATAGATAGAGATACTACAATATACACTCTAGTACATAGTATAGTTTGAAAACAGTTTCACCCTCAGTAGACAATAGTCAATCATACAAATATAAATAGTGCAGATACATATAACCCAACTGACTTAGGGATCGGGACCAAACAGATCATATCAATCTAACTGACTAATAGATGTGGATAACACCACCTAACACTAGGTGTCTGGCCGGACATACAGTGTTACCACCAACCCTGGTAACTAGGCATTCACTGACCATCAGTATACTGAAGGCTATGCCGTCTCCGTGGTTGAACGTCCTGAATCTTTACATATATCGCGTAGTAATATCCATACTGATAGCATGTAAGCAAGCAGATACTGATAGTCTTATTATATTGATATATTTGGATTATTATATTATTACTGATTATTATCTTATTTCATATATTTTCCCTTTTTCCTTTTTACACATGGTCATATTTTAATTAGGTCGAACCTTTTATTAGTCTTGTTAAGAGATTAGCCAACACATCAAAAAACATATAACTTTGAAAAGGCACCCTACGTGCCTAAAGCTGCTGCCCACTCACCTGGTAGGCAGAATATAAGGGTTCGGTCATGCACCACTTGTGGCTGGCGGATCCAACTGACACGAATAAGAAGCTGAAAACAGATACAAAAGCAATGTCGGTATTGTGGCTTAACTGATGTTAATGTAATGCAAATATGAAAACCCACCCTCGACAATGTCGAAACCACTATTACAATCGAATATTTAGCGCTCTCCTCGGAAGTTATACCTAAGTGTAAAATTACAGATTTAGTCCTCGAACTATGGAAAATTACATTCTAGTCCCCGAAGTACCCCAAAGTATATTTCAGTCCTAAGTCTTCAAAATCACCAATATAACCCTCAAATTACTCAAAATATATTATTTAATCTCCAAATAAATCTAAAATTATTTTTTAGTCTCTCAGAGGGCAAATATCCTTTTTAATCCTCAAGTGTCAAATTACACAAATAGTTCTTAAATTCGATTCAACCAATAGAAATTGAGTCTAACCACCCACATTGATCAATCTTAACTTCCTAAGCATAATTCCATCATCCATTTCAATCATCGAACTTAAAATCACCAAGAAAATTTAATTAAAAAGTTGAATTCCTAATAACCCTAGAACACCAACCTCAAATCTTCAAAACCACGTATATTTATGTTAATCTAAGTCTCTCCTACCTAGATACATCAAAACAAACACAAATCTGCCCAAAATTTTGTCCAAAATCAACCAAGCCCGTCCAAATTGCCTTTGAACAAACCCATTTCACTTAAATGCCTAAATCCTCCAAACAAATGCTTAAATCATGTTCTAATAAGTTCAATGTAACTTAATCTATCATTCTTTAGCTTCTATTTACACAAAATCAATAGAGAAATTCAAACCCTAGACAATCTCGGCCTAGACCAAAACTCAAGAATTCAAAGCATGAAAACGAGTTAAAAATGATGAAGGAATGTTGTTCTTACCTCAAAAATGATCAAGAATTGTTGGAGGGACAAAATGGGAGTGATTTGGGTTGATTTGAGTGCAAATCGGTGGAGAGAGAAGTGAAAAACGAAGGAGGGGTCTGGAGGGTATATTTATAGACCCGACCGTAATAAACGCAGCGTTTTGATATTTTCCAAAGCTTATTCGAGTGACACACAGGTGTTACTCTAGTAACTTTTTCCTATATTATTCTAGGTACATGGCTTACTCTAGTAATCCAGTGGTTTACTCAAGTAATCCATGCCCCTTCTCACTCGAGTGGCATTCTTCGTTCACTCGAGTAATCTACCCTTCATCTCACTCCAGTAACCCACCTTTGTTCACTTGAGTAACCCTCCTTTAAACACTACAAGCAACAAATTAACACCCCAAATATTCCGGATTAAATCAGAGTTGGACGGAAAACTATAGAAACCTAGTCAAAATAGACGAGATGTTACACACACTTTCTCTCATTTCTCTCCTCTTTCATGTCTCTCTCCTCTTGCATGTATCTTTTTGATTTTTCCATTGTTGTTGTCGCTAAAATCAGTTTTAAATTCCATTTGTGCATCAATCGCACACCATTACACTACACGAATTTTAATGTTTTTAGAGTTTAAAAAACACATATAAAAATTCATTTAGAATATATTTATTAACACAAAATATTTTTAATAAAAAAATGTAAATCTTTTGTACACCTTTTCAAAATCAGTTTAAATTATTTTTGATGTATTTATCATTTAACCAACCAAAAATTTAAAGTTTGTGCACCTCTTGTGCATGATTTGTACCCCCGTTGTACATTTTGTGTAAACTTATAGACACTTTGTTAGGAAAAAAAAGTTAATTGAAACCAAATGTAATCCACTAAATTAGTTTAAAAGATATTTTGCCCACCATTTGTAAATCTATTGTCCACTTATGTGCCCTTCTTTACAAAAATCAAATGAAATCAAATTAACCTAATAAATTAATTTAAAACTTATTATCTATGCTATTTGTACACCTTTTTTTCTTTCCTGTAAACCATTAAAAAATTGAATGGAACTAAAATTATCGACTTACATAGTTTAAAAATTATTTTGTACACTAGTGCACTATTTGTACACCACTTGTGAATTTTAAAGAATGAATTGTTAAAAAAGTTATCAATCAATAAAACCGATATTCATTATATTCTTTAGTATCCTTTGTGTATGGCACATTCAAAAAATACTGTTTTTTATTTTTTAAGGAAATTTGCATTTGTAGTGTTGTACACCTTTGTGAATATAAGTTGCAAAAATATCTTTTCTCGCGATTTTTCTTTAATTTCTTGCCAGAACTCGATTTCCCGCAACAGGTTACCAATTTCTCATGCATGACCCCAGTTACTAGCATTTGTGCAAATAGTTTTCTTCCTATTGGTATTTTTAGAAAATAGTTTGATGCACATGGCATTTTAAAAAGTTGGCGTTTTATTTTTTTATAAACTTGCACATGTCCTTTTTTTTTTTTTTCAAATAAAAACTTATGCATTAACCCACACAGACTGACTTAATACAGAATTGACATTCTTTCTTATTAACTCAGCTAAACTAACCGTTAATATTAGGTGAAAAACTCCTTAACATACAAAAGATTCATATTGAGAATTGAAATAATAGATACATCATGCATACCAAAATATTGAAAAAGACTAGCTCCAACAAGCTAATGAGTAATGAGCATATATATTAGACAAATAATATATGTGTAACCTTGACATTTTAGTTCTTACCCATATCTAATCAAAGTATATAAAAGTGTTAGCTAAGTGTGGTAGCGAACAATACCTAGAGGGGGTAGGGTTCTTATTGTTATCCATAGATATCTCCAAAACATAGTCATAATTAAAGAGATAAATAAAATTTAGTTTTTGTTTTCGAAAAAATGGACATCTTGGAAAGAGTGGATATTTATAAAAAAAAACTTCATTCATTCCAAAATGATAAGTATGTTTTCTTTTTTTCATCCTAAATTGTAAACTCGTTTTCTTTTTGAGATTAGTAGCTATTGGAACATTTTACTATATTGACCCTGTTTATATGCATAGATTAAGTGCCATTAATTAATAATTGAATTAGTGAGATATAATTTATTAAAGCATTTTCGAGAATTTTTTTTAAAAGTAATGCTTTCAGCTAATATTCTTAATATGTGTGATAAAGCAAATAAGTCTAATTTTATGGGAGGAAATAGTGTAGTTTGCATATGTAATAATGAAAGGAATATTTTTTTAAAAAAAAAGAATGGGGAATTTGATGTAATGTGCTCTTTTCTGATCTTTTATGTCTCCAAATAGTTTACACTTTTTTAATTAAAGGACTATTTTGGAAAATACTTCACTCAAATTTCTAGAAATTTCCTTTGCCCTATAATAAGTAAGTGTAAAGTTGAATTGAATGTAATGTAAACACACCAAAATTCTTAACTAAATTTGATGCATGTCCCCATACATACAAATTAATAATTGACATGTGTATCAGTGGACTTAATTATTACTCTCTCCGTCCCAATTTGATAGGCGCACTTTCTATTTTGGATGTCCCAAAATGTAGGCACACTTTTTTTTGCATTTATTATTAGCAAAGTTATAAGTTTGTTCTTATTAATCTTTTTTTTCAACTAATTCATTAATTACCAACACATTTAGTCAAATGGCATAAACGGAAAAGCTTATGAAATTAAATGAGATTAACTACTAAAAATATTATTTCTTAATTCTCATAAAAAATAGTTAGTGTCTATCAAATTGGAACAAATAGAGTATTAATGTCCAAGCGAATTAATTATTATTAATTATCAGTGTATCAATGGAATTAATTACTTGCATGTCCACTGATGCATATGTCAATTATTAATCCACTAGATACATGTGTGGGGGCATATACTAAATTTAGCTAAGAATTTTCCGTAACATCAAAATAGAACCAAAAAAAACTAAGTGTATTCTTTTCCTTTTTTTGATAAAGAAGGTCATATTTACTTTGAAAAATAAACAAAAAAAACAGCTAAGTTAATAATCACTTATGCCTATCATGATTCTACATTTCTACTAATCAAAATAATAGGGAAAAATTACATTTTTATAATAGATTAAAGTGTCAATTCTTAGAAATGCCACTGTTTAAACCAAATATATAATATGCCACTAAGCTATACTAATAGAAAAAAATACCATTTGTTTGGGAATTAAAGTATTGTCACAAGAAACTGACTTTTTGCAAGAAATTGACTTTTCGCAAGAAATCCATAAGAGAGAAAAAATTTCCCAGAGGGTGTATAATAGGTGTACAAGATGTTTACATCTTTTTTTTAAATAAAAACTAATTTCATAGATTTCAGTTGGTGTTCACTGGTGTACATTGATGTTCACAAGTGTACAAGATGTTTACTACTTTTTTTAAATTAATTTAACGGATTTTAGTTGGTGTATAATTTTTTTAAAAGTAATTCTTTGGTGCATACAGATGTACAAGACGTTTGCCATTTTTTTAAAACTAAATTAATGGATTACATGTTCAATTGTATAATTCTTTAACTCCAGGGATTGAATTTGTAACTTAGCAAATATTAAGGATTGAAATAGCATTTTTACAGATTTTTGTGTTACATATCTATCATGGACTTGTAGATAAAGAGAGATGGTGGAATGTTGGTGGCAGTAGAGGAGAAGTCAATAAAGGAGAGACGAAGATAAAGAGAGCAAAAAAGAGAGGGAGAATATAGAGAAATGAGATTTTGGTGGAAGAGAGTTAGACGAGATTTTGGAAAAGGAGAGAATAAAATCATTCAAAATTTAGCATTTGTAAAATTATGTTATCGATTCTTGTATTTCGAAGATTTTGATTTGATTAGATTCTAATTTTGAAATTAAAATACATAGAATGACACTCTTGCAAATTAACAGGTTAGTTAGGGCATGTTGTGTAATCTATTAATGAATGATGCTTTATGGTTCCAACAACATCTAAGATACCTCAACACAAACTTGAAGAATTGCTATGCTTTATGAATTTATTCTAATGGAGATTAGGTTTTGAGGAAATTATATGGCACACTCGAAACTGGAAAATAAGTTCGTATTTGTATTTATCTCGACTTTTTTATTTTTTTGCACTTGCATTGTCAAATTTATTTTTATACCGGGTTATATTTTTCACTTTTTTCATTTTTACAAGCTTCTAATTCTCTCTCTCTTGCCACCACTTTTTTAACTATTTTTCAAAAAAAAATCTCTCTATTCTCTCTATGTAACACCATGCCCCGATTCCGATTGGATCTTCTATAGCACCTTGTTCGATTTCTTATTAGACATCTGAGATTTGAGATGATGATTAGATGATTTTTGATGGTTTATGATGATATTTCTTACGTTTTGGTGTGAACGAGCTTCGGGAATGATCTAACGCACACAGACGAGCAAACGATGTCGAGGAGGCAAATTGTCATAAGGCTAATGTACGTTGACACATTGGCTAATGTATGTGATCTAGAATTTCAGATAACATATGTTAGGCAAGAAGGAATGTACTTTGTGAAGCCATAACCATACGTTATGGTTGACGTACATTAATCTTGGATTTTTTGAAACAGAAGCAGCTGGATGAATGTTTGAGCAGAATAACGTATGTTAAGGATTTGGTAACATACGTTAAGGTCCCATACGTACTTAATGTGTAAAATAATGTACGTTAGCTTTATAAAATAAATGAAACGGTGTGTTTTGGTGGGAGGGTCGATAAGTACCCTCTCGCCTTTCCTTGTCTGGCCATCATTCACTTCCTGCACACTTTCACTCTCCAAAACCGAATCTCCTCTCCTTTCTTTGCCTCTCCTTCATTCCTTTCCACTTATTAAGGTAAGATTACTCTCTCAAATTGTTTCTTTCATCTATTTCATGCAAGAATCACCTAGGTTTTGTTGCTTGTGCTAACATATTATTGGTTGATGGTATGAGCTAGGATTTTGCAATTTTGGATGGATTTGATGGAATTTGATGTGGATTTTGTTAGATTATGTTAGAATGAACATAGAAATCAATGGGTTTGAGTTGGGATTTGGAGATTTAATTGAACTAGAGTTTATTATGGTTTGGGATGGAAGGATAGTTAGGGATTTTGATGCTAATTTGTTCTATTGGTGAAATTGACTGATTGCTCATATGATTAAACATGATTTGAGGTAATTCAGGTGATTTGTAACGGATTCTTGTTTGAGGTGATTTAGGTGATTTGGAACGGATTGTATCGGTTTAGACGAATTTGGGGTGTTTTTAATAAAAATTTCTGCCTTAGTTACTAGAATGTTATATTTCAATTGTTTGAGGTCTAAAATATAAATATAAAATATTTGAAGGGTTGAATTGTAGTTTCCATAAGTTTAAGGATTGATTTGTAAATTGTCGAGACCTTAGGGACTCAAGTATAATTTGGTAAAATTTAAGGGACTAAGATTATAATTTTTGAAACGTTCGATTATCGAAAAGAGGGTTAGAAATTCGATTGCAATAGGATTTCTGAGGGTTTAGGGCTTGCATTTGCATTTCACACATTTTCATATTGCCACAATTACCATATCTTATTCTGTTATGTTATGTTATGTTATGTATGTCTTCAGCTTCTTGTAATTGCTGAGGTGACCAGCCATCCACCAGCAGTGCATGACTGGATCTTCTGACTTGACATTTAGGTGAGTTGGATGCCATACTAAACTCATAGGCTGTGTTTTCAGAAATTATTATGTTTTTTATATGCTCAGACTTGCCATGCAATCTGGACTAATTAAAAGATTGAAAATCCTAAAATTTGATGTATGTGATAATTTCTGAAAAATGAATCTATAATTAAGATATAATATGATTAGAGATAACTTTTGTAACTGCTTGTCTTCTTTTGCATGCTCATCTGTTTAAAAATATATTTGTATAAATTATTTTGACTCGGGATACCTAGCTATGGGATACATAGCCTTTGGTATACCATTGCTTTGTCAACGCCCAGTTACTAGGGTAAATGGTAACCCGTGTGTATGACCAGACACACACGATTGGTTTTCTAGCGGCAATAATCCACACCTAGCTATCGGGGTGATAGCATTCGAGTATAATAACCAGATTCTTTGAAAATTAATTTATTATGTTTGGTCCCTCGTCCAATCTTCTAATTATATAATAATTAATTGGTAAGTATTATTTATGTTTGGCTGCATGCTATCTGCAATTTATCCGAGCTGTTTTGGACAATGGTTTTCAACACATGTGTATAGTAATATTATATGAGCATATACGTGCATGCGGTGTTTTCAAAAAATGTTTTCAAAACGGCTTATGTGATGACCAAGAGTTGCTTTAGTGTGTTGTCCTTCATTGGGTATTCTCATCCCCTTTCCTGGTTTAAATATTTCTGGTCTTTTTGTTGCCAACAACCATCTGGTAACTCGCGCTCAGTGAGACACCCTATTCTGTTAGCGAGGGCCTTTTTGTTCGGCCTTTTTGTCTTTTTGTATTAGAGTTCCACATTGCAATGCTAGTGAGTTACTGGGTACTGGTGATTATTTTGTTAACCAGATTTCACTCACAAATATTTTTACATTTATTTTGATATAGTATTATATTTTTCTATACTTGGTATTTAATATAATTATGAAAATATTTTGTTTATTCCATATTTATTAAAATTTAATTTGTATAATGAATTGGGTAGATGTTCTGAATATCCGAGACTTGTGTGGGATGAGTCAGACATGTGGTTCGGTTCGCCTCGTACTCTGGTCATGGTCCGATCTAGGGTCGTGACACTCTATCTTTTCATTTTATTCGTGGACTTGAAGTTCCTCTATGGAAATTAGTTGTCCCTACTCTGAATCTTCGATTTTTGGTGTTGATTTTCACTTTTTCTGGTTCGAATCTTCAAGTTGTTGTTTCTTTTTGCTGCTTCTCTGAATTTCATCTTGTTCATGAAATATTGGTACCACGCCATCGATGATGCCTCTGCCAAAGTGGCTGCGAAGGATGTGCCCTAGATCGACGTGGCTGGCGAAGGCTCGACGAGGCTGGATTGATTGATGTGGTAATGAAGAACCACTGTTGACGACGGCTAGGGTTCGCTAACCCTAGCAGCAACAAGTTGTGTTATATAAAATTACAGCTTTGATCCTTGAAATTTTAAAAGCTTACATATAAGTCTTAAAAATTATAAACCAAACCCTAAATTTATAATCTGGCCCCTAAAATTAAAAATAAGTCCCAAACACACGCACACTCTTTAAATACTTTTCGAATAGTAATTAGAAACTAATGGAATACAAGTTGAATAATTATATAATATTTAAAAGCCACTTAAATACTAGTTGAATACTTTTTGAAAATATATAGAATATGTTTTTGAATATTTTATGAATACTAATTGAATAGAGCCTATCTCCTATTATTTAACTAGTATATTGTTAACCACTTTTTTATTTTAAATTTATTTAATATTAAAAAAAATGTTTTGTAAACTAGTTAAATACTTTTAAATTACTTGTTGAATACTTTTTGAATACTATTGAAAATTAAATAATCATCAAATGAATAGTTTTTGAATATTTGTTGAGTAATTATTGAATACCATTTAATAATTGATTGCATATTTATCCAATATTATTTGAAGACTGATTAAATACCAATTAAATATTATTTTTAAAAAAATTAAATATTAATTGACTACTATTTGAAAACTGTTTGAATACCAATTGAATACTTTTTTAAAACTTTTTGAATACCAATTGAATATTATTTGAAAACTGATTAAATATCAATCGAATAATTTGAGATTCACCTTTATTTTTTCTGTACATATTTTATATATATTTCTTGGTTTTCAATTTTTTTAATCGAGATCCAATTGATTTTCAATCTTTTTATCTCATTTTTATAAAATTTTATTATAGTGTTCAATTGGTATCCAAATGGTATTTAAATGCTATTTATGTGATCCGATATTTTTTTGCAATTTTCATTTTTATTTTCCAGTAGGGAGACCAATTACCAAAAATTTGGTCTGGTAGAGGCGAAAAAAATTAAAGGTTTCTATTTTTTTCGGACTATTTGTGTAATTGTCCCTTAGGTTTTTCACTAATAGAAAACAAGACGTCAATGGCCTACCCTTACCACAAACTCATTTGGAAAATTTAAAATAAATTAATTTAAATGATAAAGTGTGTGTGTGTTTTTTTTTTCAAAATAGAAAAACTCAATCGATGCATAATGGCTTCAACAGAAGGAAAGAACCCCAGACGGCCATACCCACTTAAATGAGCCCATGAAACCACAAAGCAAGGCTGTTTCCTTTTATTTTCTTTTTCTAAAAAGAAAACAAAGCAAAACAATTCAATGCAAAATAGAGATTCTAAATAGTTCAAGAAAACCACAAAAATTAAAAAAAAATCGTAAACCCATTGTAATGGTTGGTAAATTTCTCTTGAGCGTATATTGTCCATACATCATACAGTTTTGTTTAGATAAAAATAAATTGTCTCAATAATTTATTCTTATCAAAGTATACACTTTCTCTAACTTTTTACTATACAATTTACTTATAATAAATTTATGTCAATCAAACAAATCTCAACAGTAAATCTGTTATCACCATCCCAAAAGAGTGGTTTGGTCCGTACGGACGTGTTGGCGAGTTTGTTCTCCACACAACTTATTGAATTTCCAGAGAGAGAGTACACAACATGTCACGACCCATTCCCGGGACCGCGACCGGCGTACGAAATGAACCGTCTATGGGAGCCCGGCTCATCCCGCACAAGTCTCAAAGTACAAAACTTATACCCAAACCTCATATTTAAATAAATATGAATAACAAATAAAAATATAATCTTTGTTTA
>CAODLS012575920.1:0-13499 GCA_948243855.1 Flueggea neowawraea
GCGGATGGAACTCAATATTGGAAAGCTTATGGCATGGCGTACCTATTTTGACATTGCCAATATATGCCGAGCAACAGCTTAATGCCTTTTTAATGGTGAAGGAGTTAGGACTTGCAGAGGAGCTGAGATTGGATTATAGGCGAGAACATCTTGTGAGGGCTGATGAGATTGAGAAAGCCGTGAGACGTGTGATGCGAGGTGATAATGTGGTGAGGAAGAAGGTGAAAGACATGGGAGAGACGACAAGGAAGGCTGTGACAGAGGGTGGATCTTCATCTGCTTCAATTGCAAATTTCATCGAGGGCATGGCATATAACAGTCATTGAACAACTCCCTTTTTATCTTCTGATGTTATGAATGCAACAGGTGCTGGAAAACAAAGTGACGAATAATATGTATTAATTTCATAGAAATTAAAACATCATTGTTGTTCTTTATCATGTTGATTTTCATATTTCTGTCAGGGCATATAAGATATACTCTTGATTCCGTTGTTATGGTGTTTTCCTGCTCAGGAAAATGGTCCGAGAAAGTAATGATTTTTGGACTTGTTGGAGAATTTTGTGATTTTATTTTGTGACGAGCAAGTCATTTCTTGTGCAATGAAGTCAATTTGGTTTTTGTAAGAGCTTCCACAGATGATTGAGTTTGAGCCGATATGCATTTTGACACAAGTTCATATGATGTTTTTGTGATAAATCCAGGAGTTGAGATGTGCAATCTGATCAGTTGTCCATGCCAGTTTTCCAACTTTGTTTCTTCTGTACAAGTATCCTAGATCAAATATTCTGATTTGATATTCATTTTATTTTCTCCCACCAAGAATCAAACTTGTGACCCTTAGTGTTGGAGATGACATCAAACCAATGAGCTACAAGCACATTGGCTCGGATTTTATATTCATGATTGCCTTACCCTGCCGCTGCACTTTCTTGCTTGAACTTATGGGATTTGAGCCTGTTGTCATAGAAAAATTTAATCCTAGCCTAGTTGAGAATTTGCAATGGTGATGCCTGAGAATTAAGATGGCTGAGATGCAAACTCAAGAAGATTAATGTAAAAAACATTGCATGTGCGTCCTCTCAAAAACTAAAGACTTCCATTTTCGCAATTCGCCACAGAAAAAAGCGGGTATAACAAGTAGTGAAATGCTGAAATGTATGTAGCTCTGTCAATGGTGCTGACGAATAGGCATTGCAGTTCTGGTTTTGAGATTGAAGTTTTTTTGCTAGTTAATCAGAGCATATGAGAATATTATATTGCTTGGATTGCTGGTTGGTCCGATTGCTCAACTACTTTGATGGCAACAATACGACATATGAATTTTCATCTGGTTGTTAAGATTGGTAGAGTTTTAGCTTTTTAAAGTAAAATTATGATATCATGCATTTTTTAGTGATCCAATGTTTCAGAGATGCCAGAGTGTTGGCAATAATGGAGTTCTTTTTCTTGGCCTAATATATACAAACCAATTTGGTAATATGTTACCATTATTATTAAACATAATGGCATAAATTATCACGTTTCCCAGTTGTGTATTAGTATACTCGGATAAGCTAAATCAGATATCAGAACTTGTGTCGCATAGAATTGACTTCATATTGTACAGGAAATGACTTGCTCTTCACAAAACATCATAACAACAGGATCACAACTACATGCCCTGACACAGACATGATAAAGAACTGTTGAAATCGGTCTTTAATAGTTGTTAATATGCCCATAACCACATAACCATATCATGCTTTTGATTCAATAAAATAGCCATGAATGAGTAGTGGTTCACGTCCCACATCCATATTCTCTTTCATATTGTTAATGACCATGTTATGCAACAATCTAGGATAATGGCCCATTTTTAGTAGATAATGCTCATGTCTCTCCTAATTTTATGTTAGGACTTTTGGTATTTAAGCAAGCTTTCTCAGTGAATAAAATGTGTCACTTTTATAACCCCATATCATATACTAACAAGAACAACAAAGATGTTCTATTATCTAGGAAACCTGTGCATATTATTAGTTCACTTTGTGCAACTGATATATGCCATGTCTCTAATGAGTTCTGCAATTGATGCAGATGAAGCTATCTACCCTCAATTACAGCCTTCCTTGCCATCTTTCCCATTTCTTACACATTCTTCCTCACCACACTATCATTTTGCATCACACGTTTCACAGCTCTCTCAATCTCGTCAGCCTCTATTGCCTTTTTTCTTGTTCTATTATTTTTGAAGCTATCTACCTTACGTTTTCAGTTGTATCAGCTAATGGATCAGCTAGAAATTCTTTAATAAAATGTATTTGGCATGAAAAGATTTTTGAATTGTTTATGCGATATCTTTACTAGCATGCATGACAAAAGACTGAAAATTTGCTCACAATGAATCTTTCACTAAAATGACGACAAAATTATATTGCTTTGCTAGTATATATAAAAAGAGATTGATTGGTTCATGTGCACAGCTCTGAAAATCCAATACTTTGGAAAAAGTTGATTATTTTACTTGGTCTAATTCATACAAAGCAATTAATTAATTACTGATAATATCTCTGCAGTTTCTGAATCTTGTAGGAAGAAATACTTCTGGTGTTCTCTCCTCAATCAGCTTAGTTTTCAGGCAATAAAATGAAAATTCAGTGATAATGTTCAAAGCATTGTAACTAGGAACTTGTATTAAAATGAACATCTGCTCAAACACAATCATCTCTTGAAGAGCTGCTTCACATTCCTGCAATAACAAATTGGGATAACACTAAATGGTCCTCAAGTGAAGTGAGATAAAAGAGAAAACGAAGCACTTCAAGTCATGCAAGAAAAAATGGCCAAAGAAGGACAACACAAACAATGGAGAATAAATTGTTTGATGTCCACAAATTTGTATGAGTGAAAAATTGTAAAAATAAGATTGTAAAAGAAAAATAAGAAATTTTCCCTTACAAAATTCAAAACTCACAAAAACCAAATTAACTTCATTCTTAACAAAAGACATGACAAAGAACAACAAAGATAATCTGCTATTTAGGAAATTGTCTTCATGTTATTTGGTTGCTCCGCTTGTCAGCAACTGATGGATTCACTATATCAGAAGAGGTAGCAAAAAAAAAAAGAAAGGAGTTGTTCAACAACTGCTATATGCCATGTCCTTGATGAGTTTTTCAATTGAAGTAGATGAAGATCCACCCTCCATCACAGCCTTCCTTGCCAACGCTCCCATTTTTTTCACCTTCTTCCTCACCACACTATCACTTTGAATCACACGTTTCACAGCTCTTTCATTCTCATCAGCCCTCACAAAATGCTCTCGACTATAATCCAGTCTCAGCTCCTCTGCAAGTCCTAATTCCTTCACCATTAAAAAAACATTCAGCTGTTGCTCTGCATATATAGGCAATGTCAAAATAGGCACAACATGCCATACGCTTTCCAATATTAAGTTCCATCCGCTGTGAGACATGAACCCTCCAATGGCCTTACGAGCAAGAACTTCAACCTGAGGCGCCCACCCGCACACAATTCCTTTCTCTCCTATCCGTTCCAGGAATCCTTCCGGCAACATCTCTTCAGGATTCTTGAAATGATTTACTTCCTGTACTCCAGGCGAAGCGCGCAGGCACCACAAGAATCTATACCGCTTTTTTCAAGACCAAGTGCTATTTCCTGCACCTGGGATACACTGAAACTGCCAGCGCTTCCAAAACACAGCAACAACACCGAAGATTGAGGCTGCTCATCAAGCCATTTCATGATCTTGTCCCACCGATCAAGCTCTGGGTGAAAAAGGCCCTTCAGGTCTAGTAACGGTCCAACAGGGTAAATCGGAGCGGTTTCTCCATCTGAAGTGAATTGACTGCATGAGGCTCGGGGTCTGCAAAAGTATTTATCGCTATACCCTTTGCATCTCTGAACATATTTGCTATTGTTGAAATCATGCCAACAACAGGAAGTCAAAAATGATGATCAAGCCAATAACAGGAAGTCAAAAACGACGACGATGACACTAGTTCATCACCATCGAAGGTAAGGAGGAGTGTTGAAATTTCCTTTGATAGTGATGAGAATATGCTCACATTTCATGCCATGTTGAGTTATGCACAATCACATATATGTATTCATATTTAATTAGTGGTCCATGTCTCAAGTTTATGCTAAGTTTTATGACCATGTTCATGCTATTTGTTAGGTATAGTAGACATGTTTTTCTATTTTTATGTTAGAACTTCATGTATATAAATCCATCTTTGTTAATGAATATTATGCCACTTTTATATTCCCATATCATATACCAACAAAGTGGTATCAGAGCTCTTTTGTTCTTGAGGGACTTGCAATTATAACTTACAATCACCATCATGAAGAAAAAGAAAGAAAAAAAATCCGAAGCCTTTCTTCTTTTTCATGCAAAGATTAGTTCTTCTCTTTAATTAGAGTGAGGGTAGATAACATAATCATGCGCATAACCATATCCATAACCAATGCCCATAACTATAACCATCACCAAAAACATATCCATGGCTATAACCACAAATACAACGACCATGTCATGATAACAACAAAAGTTGGAAACGACAATCATTTCAACAACATCAAATCGGGAACGATGGTGATGATAACCACACAAAGTTGGAGATGACGCCAATGACCACAATACAAAGTCGGCGACAACAACGACGACAATGCTTCACAACCATCAAAAGCAAGGAGTGTTGAAATCATGCCTTTAATAGTTGTGAATATGCCCGTAATCATATCATGCATTTGATTCAAGAAAGTGACCATGTTTGAGTAGTGACTCATGTTATGCTACAATTTAGGATTGTGGATGCTCATGTTTAGTTAGTGGCCATGTTCTAGGTTCATGCAAAATTTTGTGGCCATGTTTATGTTATTTTTTAGTTGTTACGACATGTATTTAAAGCAAGTAATCAATAAATGAAATGCGTACTTCTATGCCACTTTTCATAACTCATATCATATCTTTTTATATCCAACAGCTATGTTAACATAAGCAGCATAACCTCCATCAGTAAGGAATACGGCTGAAGGCAAGACTTGGACAGGCACAGGGTTGGCAAAGGTAGGAAGTGACAGCTCAGGATCAGAGTTCTTGAACTCTCTGCCTATTTCTTTGTGGCGTCCCGGAATACTCAACATGAAACTCAAGAATCCTGCATTGGAAGTGAAGTATAAATAGGATGGAATGCCAAATTCATTGCCAATATCAATCATAGGCACACAAAACAAATCAAGAACTAGTGCCGCAACTTGATTTGAATTGGATCTTGATGATATGATCTCAGAAACAGCACTCCTTACATGAGGTTTATAACTTTCTACAAAAGCATCAATGTAACTTTCAACAGATTTTACCATAAGTTCTTGTGGAGGGTAAACTATTTCAGGAAGTTGAATGAGTTGGATTCTTGGGTTTGCGTCAGTGAGTGATTTGATGTATGGATCAAGAAATGAAGCTAACGGCAGCTTCATTACAAGAACGGTGACTGTTATATGATCATCCAGGTTGAGCAGAATCTTCGAGAATTCCAAGGTTGATACGATGTGACCAACTCCTGGTGCTGGAACAAAGATGAGTTCTGGTTTCTTCATTGGTGATTCTTGATCCATCTCTTGCTCTTCGAGTCTTCCTTGATCTGTTACTGTTGAAGTTGTCTTATCTGTTTGTCGTATATATTTTGGAGTCAACTAATGACTTGTAGCTCAGAGTCAGTCAACTTTAGTGGTTCATACTTGGTGAAGCAAAAAAGATATATATTTTGGAGTGAGTCTATTGTTGAGGTGATGAAGTGAAGTTAAACATGGACATAAAGGCAGAAAAAACGCCAGAAGGTGGGCTGCCAAAGTTAGCATGCTAGAAAATGCAAGGGTTAATTATCATTGATTACATGGCTTTGAAAAAGCTACAGTTTAGTCCTTGAGTCACAAACTTAAAAATAAATTAATTAACAATTTGCAAAATTAAAGCCAATAAATCATCAAAAAACTTATCTCCAAAATAATTGGAATAGACGAAATGTTACTCATGGGAGCAACGATTAAAAATAAAAGAAAAAATAATTTTTAAGTTTCTTAATTATATCTTAATTAAAAAATTAGTTCTTATATTTTTAAAATATTAAATATATATTCTTGAAATAAAAAATTAAATTATACTTAAATTTTTATATTAATAATTTATTAGTAAATTACAGTCTGTTAATAAATTATTAATATATTTTATTTTTTTATTTAAATAAAATTTTAAAGACAAAAATAATCCTAATAATTTTGTTTTTGGTGCATACACTAACAATCGACGCCATTTTGCTTTCTTATGGTGCTTCAGTTTAGTCACCTGGCTTCAGAAAAATGTAGAATTAATCCACTCCTCTTATTGAACCAGAGAGCTTAGTAATAGACATCACAAACAAATTAAATAAGTTCATCTTCAAGCTTAAGAAGAAATTGCAGCCATCGTTGTCAACAATCATAATTGGAGTAAACGATAAATATATCTGAGTTGATTGCCTATCTGATGCAACACAATACAATTATTTTAGCAACAACCATTTCTTCAAGGGCTGTATATACAAGAACAGCCATCTCAACAACAACGACAACAACAATGTCAAGAAACCAAAATATAAAACTCAAATCAACAAGGTGGGTTCTTCTTCTCTGTTCGGGAGCTCCTCTGAGCCGCCTTATGCACCACGGGTTCATCACTCCTGTCCCACTCCACTACATCCGCAACCACGGCGCCGTCCTCTCAATCCATCCAGGGAGAGATTGAATTGAAACCGGAGAGAATTTTGTGGTCAAACCCAATATCTATGAATAAAACCCAAGATCTATCAATTGTACCTAAAACCCAGAGCTGCCATCATCGTATCCACCATCCCATCTAGCGCCACTTCCACCACCACAAATCCCAAAACCCGGAGCCACGACCCCGCTTACACCTCCTTCCTGCTTACATTGGCTTCTCCGTCGACGCCGGAGAAGTAACAATCGTTCAAGCCTGCCACCATCCCCACTCCCTCTCCAACCTCCAGCTTTTAAGTCAGGCACGATCTACAGACCCCATCATCATCGCCACCAACAAAGCAGCCATCAATGCTCATGAACTCTAAACGCAAAACAAAATCCCAGGTCTGGCCACGTTGACGTAGTGGCACTGTTGACAGACGAGAAGAGTGTCAATGCCGGTGGAGCCTGTCCAGATCTCCATCGTGATCTAAACAATCGTCGTTTTAGCTCGTTGTTAGTTTGTTTCAGGTCGTGATCTAGATATCTTTTGAGTATCAAAACAAAACTCATCAAAAATCGAAATTTGAAGTGCGATGGTGGTGAGGAAGCGACAGAGAGAGAGAGAGAGAGGCTGTGAGAGAGAGTGAGGTTCCGAGAGAGAGAGAACGGTTGTGGATGAAATTAGGGTTTGGTGTTTTGATTAGGAGAGACAGAGAGGTGGAAGAAAGAAATGGGAAAGAGATAGAAGAGAGAGATCGAGAGAAAGAGAGCAAATGAGAATTGAATCTGTGTTTTTATTTTTAAATAAAGGTAATTAGGTTATTTTATTTTCTGTTTACTCCATTAATTAAAAATAAATTTTAAATATGTGCTTGTTATATTCAGTAAATATGTGAATTTATTTATTAATAAGGATATATTTTAAAGATTTAAAAATTATTTTTTTAAAATAAAATAGTCTTTTGTCAACTAAATCTTGTTTCTAAGTCAAGGACTTAATTGAAACTTTTTGAAATGGTAGGAAAGCAAAGTAGAGATATCAAGAGACCATAGACTAATTGATCCAAAATAAAATAAAATAAAATTATAAATATTTTAATTTTGAGAAATACTAATAATACTTTCTTTTATGTATTCTCTCCGTTAGAATATGTGGGTTAAATTTATGCTTATATTATTTTACACATGCCTTTATATATGCATGGAGTACAACTAAAAATGAGATATTAACACCACATGTTTAGTAATCATAACAATAGATGACAAAGAAACGTAAGTCTAAAACTCTGTAATTTAGATAACTAAAGACTAAGACTGTGACGGCAAAGACTTTTCAGTCGTGCAAGATACGATTCCTCGTTTAGTAACCCCTCAAGAAGGTGCTAATTTATTGCGGACTCCATCAGTAGACGAAATTTATTCTACTGTCTTTGCTATGGATGCAGAGAGTGGCCCAGGTCCTGATGGCTTCACTGGCTTGTTCTTCAAAGTTTTTTGGGACATTGTACATAGTGAGGTATGTGCTACGGTCTGTTATTTCTTCGATCATAGCTATGATTCTGCCGGCCTCAACTCTAGAAATTTAATCTCATTCCAAAAAGCCCAGAAGCTAATGAGATGTCAGCCTTCTATCCTATTATCCTGAGCAACTTTGTCTTCAAGCTCATAACGAGAATACTTGCTGATAGATTGGCGGCGGTAGCTACCAGGATCATCTCGCGTAATCAATTCGGCTTTCTGAAGAACAGAAGCATCTCTGACTGTATTGCTCTTGCTTCGGAAGGAATAAACCTGCTTGATAAGAAATCTTTTGGTGGCAACATGGCACTAAAAAATAACATCAGAAAGGCGTTTGGCTCTGTAGAGTGAAATTTTATTATAGAGGTTCTAATTGCTTTTGGCTTTGAGAGTAGATTTCAGCTGTGGATTCGGGAGATTTTTAGGTCTGCTCGTCTTTTAGTGGTCTTCAGTGGCACTCCATGTGGTTACTTCTCTGTCACCCACGGAGTAAAACAGGGGGATCCTTTGTCCCCACTTTTTTTTTTGCCTTGCAAAGGACTTCCTAAGCCGCAAAATTTCTTCCTTGGTTGACGCTGGATCTCTTATGCCGATTAGTCATAGTCAGTATGTTTTTCCATATCATTTGTTTTATACTGACGATATTTTGGTTTTCTGTAAAGCCACAAAACGCAATCTTAAAGTTCTCAACCGTTTTCTCAATGCTTATAGGAACTTATCTGGACAACGGGTAAGCTGAGACAAACCTAGCATTTTCTTTGGGCGCAACATCAGTGCTTAGAGAAAACAGGACCTGAAGATTAGGTCCAACATGAGATTCGGGCAGTTGCCTTTCATTTATTTAGGTGTGCCTATTTTTGTTGGAGCTCCTAGGAGGCAATGGCTTCAAGGTATTGCTGGTAAGATTATAGCAAAGTTTGCTAAGTGGAAAGGGGAAACGTTGTCTCAAGTAGGTTACGCTTGTCTGATTAACTCGGTGATTATGGGTTCTTTCTTGCACTCTTTTGTTGTGTACTGATGGCCTAGAAACCTTCTTCAGCAGATGGAAACGGTTATTAAGAACTTTCTACAGACGGGTTCAACAGTTACAAAAAAAGTTAGTAGCGGTGCCTTGGGAGTGTTTGTTGTCACCCCTTAAAGAAGGTGGCTTAAGGCTTAAAAATTTAAAGTCTCTGAATGAAACTCTTCTACGAAAGTTTGCTTGGAGTATCATGGAAGGAAAATCTCTTGCTAGCTGTGTTTTTCGATGGTGCTTCCTTAACTCTAAGAGGTGGTCTACGTCAGCGTATTTGAGCTCCTCTATTTGGTCCTCCATCCATGTTCACTTCAACAACATGCTATGGTTAGTGGGTGAAAACAACACAGTCAGTTTTTGGCATAGAAGATGGTTGATTCCGTCAGTGACGGATCAGCTTCGGGTCACAGTCACATGGCAGGTTCTGTGATGGATTTAAGAGAAATGGCGAGCGGAAAATTCCTTGGCACCTCTAGCTTGCTTTTCCACATTTGGAAAATATTATTGCCAATATGCGTGTTCTTCCTTTTAGTGGAGATGAGCTATTCTGGGTGCCTTCTATGGATGGGAAAGTTTCCACCAAAGTAGTTTATCATTTCATTTGGCCTCAGGGTAGACGTGAACCATGGCATCGATTTATTTGGGCTAATTTCATCTTTCCTTCGCGCTCTTTCAGCTGTTGGAAAGCAATCCATGGAAAGTTGCCAATGGAGATGGATTTGATGTCTCGTGGTTTTGCTATGGCTTTAATGTTTCAGCTTTACAGCTCCTATTTTGAATCAGTACACCATTTGTTCTTAGATTGCAGCTTCATGAAGGCAGTGTGGGAGGCAGTTTGGAGTCTCTTTGGTCATTCCTTTCCTTCTTATGGCTCTCTTTCTGAGTTGTTTGATTTAACGACTTCTTTGAAATTTAGCACTCAATTACGGGTTTATTGGCGAACTTATCTAGTGACTACGGTTTGGCTTCTCTGGCATGCCTGAAACAAAGTCATTTTTGATAATATTCAGCCTTGTGTTTCTCTTTCTCTAAGGCGGATCTAGGGGGCTATTCGCAAACCCAATTATTTTTAGGTTGGCTCTATGAATAATAGCCTTTCGGACATTCATGTTCTGCGGCAGTTGAGTATCCCAGAGAGACCGTCGAAAGCTCCTACAATCCTCCCAGTTAGCAGCCTCTTCCACCAAATTGGATAAAGATTAACACTGATGGTTCATTTTGTGATTCTGCTTTTAGTGCAAGGGGAGTTTTCTGCAATCCCAAAGGCTTCCCTAGGAGCTATTTTTCTCTTCCAACCAGCAGAGTCCTTGCGTTTTTTGCGGAACTTATTTCTACAATTTGGGCTATTAAGAAGGCATAGGACTAAGGTTGGCATTCATTATGGATTGAAAGTGATTCCACTTATGTGGTACAATTACTTAAATCCCGCTTAGACACTTTGCCTTGGCAGGTTTATTTGGAATGACAGGAATGCTTGCAGCTTTTGTCTCATATAAGTGTGGTCGTTTCGCACATCTATAGAGAAGACAATGGAGTGGCGGATTGACTTGCCAATCACAACCGGACTCTTGATAGCTTGGCTTAGTGGCCGACCTTTCCAGTTTCTATGGCTTTCTAGTCTATGATGATTTAAATAGAGTAGAGATGTTCCGTTTTGTTTGAACAGTGCTCGGTGCTCTATGCTTTGTTGTCTTTTGCCTACTATTGGGTTGTATTTACTTACTCTAAATAGTTTCTTTGGCATTGATAATATTTGAGCATAGGAAGATGAAAAGGTCACATGAGAGGTGTCAACCTAGTTAGGATGTCCCTGTTGCGGTCATTGATTCTTAAGTCTCATGACTTTATATATATATATATAAAGACTAAGACTGTAGAGAAAGTTTACAACTTTGAATCAAT
Source organism: Flueggea neowawraea (assembly GCA_948243855.1). Lineage (NCBI taxonomy): Eukaryota > Viridiplantae > Streptophyta > Magnoliopsida > Malpighiales > Phyllanthaceae > Flueggea > Flueggea neowawraea. The sequence continues at coordinate 11,183 of CAODLS012575920.1, forward strand.
TCTCCAACATTCCCCTTTGATTCAAAGTTGCAAAAATTTAATAAAGGCATGGAGCATATCTCTCTACAAATTTTTAAGTTTCTGAAGTATGTCTCTTCATATCCGCTACATGATGCACTTCTCATCACAAACACTCATTTGTTGATGCACTTCGTCACCAACCTTCAATTGCTAGAGCACTTCTCTCCAAAAACTCAAATTGGTGGAGCACTTTCTCTCCACAAACTCAATTTGATTCCATGGAGCACTTGTTTCCATAATGCATCTTGGTGCAATTCGCATCATCGAGCTAAAAAGGTGTTTCTTCTTCAACAACTTGCATTGTATTTCTCAATCTCTGGCACTCTTTTTTTTGTCTTTTTCTTCTTCATGGTTGAAACCTCTCTTGATTACTTACAAGTATCTCATGAAAAGGGCTCTAACACCACTGTTAGAATATATGGGCTAAATTTCTACTTATATTATTTCACTTCATTATGCCTTTATATAGGCATGGAGTACAACTAAAAATAAGAGATTAACTTCACATATTTAGTTAATCGTAACAATAGATGATATAGAAAAATAAGCTTAAAAATCTGTAATTTAATTAACTAAAGACTAAGATTGTAGATAAAGTCTACAACTTTGAATCAATTCTCCAACAACAATCCAGCAAGGAGGACTGTTGAGATATGTTGGATTGTGCTAGAGACTTGAGAATATTTCATTTCAAGATATTAGTTGAGATTTAGAGAAAAAAATTCTGAAAATTTGTTATTAACAAGATATGGACATTCTTCTATAAAGACAACTGCTGCAATTTATGTGTAAGTGCAGAAAATGTAATAAAGACAGTAGAGATGAGGAAGGAAAACACAAAAAAAAAAGTTCTTCATGTTCTATTTTTATGTTTTGTATATTTTAATGAATATTTTTTATGTTTTCACTTATCTCTCACTCATGAATTAGTTTTCAGCAATCTCATATTTTATTTTATTATTGATAAAAAAACCAACACTGTTATGCACTTTTCAATTAAAATTTGACACATTAAAAGATAAATTAATACTAAAAATAACACATGTTATATTATGATCGGAGTATACAAGAGAAAGTTCACATAGTATTCTCCTTTTATTTTCATCTACTTATTTTTAATTTAGGGTTGAAAAAGAAAATGAAAAAGGACCAACATATCACATTACCTACTTTGTTGGGACATAATCATGAGAGTACGAAGTAAAATGGAATATTATGTGTTAGTCGATTCCAGTTGATGAAAGCACATTTGTATGCTCTAATATTCAGTCCCTCATTTCTCAAACTGTAATATTTAGTCCCTGGTATAGTGTTATTTACTCTCTACAAACGGTGTTAATCGATATTAGAAAAATACAATAATACCCTTCATATTTATTTATAATCCTCCTCTTCTTCATCTTCACCTGCGTCTCCTTCCGCAGCTGCTTCTCCCGTCGGTGCCACCATCAAAACTCTTGAGAAGACCGACGCGACTTCTTTGATGAGTTTCTGTGTCTTTATTTGATTTGTTTAAATATGGATGAGTTGAGTTTTGTTGGTATCTTGTTCTGCTTTTGTCGGTATTATGCTTTTTTCGTTTTCCACGTCAGCATTTTTAATAAAGTACTGATTAACGGATGTTAACGGAAGTGTCATGTCTTCCTTTCACTTCAGTACTTAAGGTGATTGACTTAACAGTAGAACCAGGTCAGTCAGTTTCTACAAAAGAACGAGAGAGCAAGAGGTGGGATCAAGAACCAGCAATGAAGAGACCAGAACTCATCTTTGTTCCAGCACCAGGAGTTGGTCACATCGTGTCAACGTTGGAATTCGCGAAAGGCTTGCTGAACCAGGATGATCATATTTCAGTCACCGTTCCTGTAATGAAGCAACCGTCAGCTTCATTTCTTGATTCATACCTCAAATCACTTAGTGACTCAAACCCAAGAATCCAACTCATTCAACTTCCTGAAATAGTTTATCCTCCGCAAGAATTTAAGGTAAAATGTCCTGAATCTTACATTGATGCCGTCATAGAAAGTTACAAACCTCATGTACGGACTGTTGTTTCTGAGATAATATCATCAAGATCCAGCTCAACCCAAGTTGCAGCTCTAGTTCTTGATTTGTTTTGTGTGACTATGATTGATATTGGCAATGAATTTGGCGTTCCATCCTATATGTACTTCACTTCCGGTGCAGGGTTCTTGAGTTTCATGTCGAGTATTCCCGGTCGCCACAAAGAAGTAGGCAGAGAGTTTAAGAACTCTGATTCTGATCTGTCGCTTCCGACTTTTTATAAACCTGTGCCTGT
>CAODLS012576521.1:0-34035 GCA_948243855.1 Flueggea neowawraea
AATACAAAATTAGCAAATAAGAAGAAAAACTACCATTGCCATCTCTAACAATTTATGAATAATGATCCTACCTGATTAAAAGTGATCCCAACATAATAAAATTAAGCAACTTCCAGAAAATCTTCTTCCTGTTGTTGTAACTGCAGCAAATTCGGAAAACATCAATAAGTTGGCAGTTAAAAACTTAAAAAGCAGTTATGAGGTTTTAGTCCACAATATTGATAGGATAAGACAGACTAGAAAAATCAAAACCCTACTATTTTCCAAATTCAAAATAATTTTAAGATTAAGAAGACCAAAACCACATTCAAGAAGCATATTCAGAAAATTAATTGAGAAATATATTAAAACAGCAAAAAACATACATTCTGTTGGCTGCAACTGCTGCAGATAAATTAAACATTGGAACTGAACTGATAATGAAGCGGAGCTCCTGAATCATCCAAATTACGAAAGTGTTTAGGGATCCAATAAAGTTAAAATTAAACCGCTAAAATTAACAAGTGGCAAAGATTACCTTGTGAGGAAGCTTAGAGTAAAGCAAAATAAAGCACAAAACTGGAAGAACAAAGAAGAGAAGCCTCCTGTCTAGTAAAACCCCAAGCTGCAAGCAGAAACATTCGTCAACAGCAAACAAGAAATTTAAAAAGCTGTTGATACATTGTCATCATCCCAGTATGAGTGAGCTTTAAAGGCTTACCAGGAAAAGAGGATATGCAGCAAGCAATGATCGAGGGAGAGCTGAAGTGAAGTACCAATGAAATGAATATGTCTAAGGAGAAAAAAATAAGAAAAATTTTGAGGAAAAAGCATGTAGCCAAGAACATTAACAAGAGAAACAAGGGGGAGATACTAATAAGTGGCAGCTAAAAATTAAAATTAAGCACAAACATCAAATTTAAAAACTTGGATGCATAACTACAATTTGTTCAAAATGTTCCTGGCAGATAGCTTTGGCCACCAATTAACAATTTATACAACTGACAAAATTCCAGAAGGGGAAAAAATTAGAGAGAATGTGCGCAAGAAGATCCTGTAGTCAAAGGATACACCCCACTCGGAACTCCTGTTCAGAATAGAATTGAACCAGAAAATTTCAAATCAGGCCACAGCAACCTCTTCCACATTATGGAATCAACTAGTATTGTAAGACCTGTGTTAATGAGGATTTCATAAGAAATTAGAAATTCTTGACTTGAAACATATATTAATAACACAGTAAAAAGGAAAGCAATGAACCGACCCAAGGAAAACACTGCAACTCCAATGCAATATTTAATAGCTTCCCATACTGAGATGGATTTGGTCTGTCAATAAAACAGAATATTCGTAAACGCAAAACAGATATTTCAAACCTTCTCTGTGGAAATGTCAATGCAACAGATATAGAGAGAGAGAGAGAGAGAGACGAGGAGGCGGAGGGAGCTCAGAAAAATTAACAAAATCATGAAACGATTCATTTTAACAACACAATATAAAATAGAAAATAAATACAGTTTTCAAAGCATTATCAGCTAGAAGACCTACCAATAAAAGTTCGAGGCCAAGAGGCAAAGAAGTAACAGGATGTCACATCTAAAGATGAGAGTAGCAAAAATCTGGTCATTGACAGGCATGAAGTTATGAGAAAATCTTCATGAGTACAATGGACTCAAATAAAAAGAATCCTGTAATGTGCAAGTGCAAGCACTATACCATCTTGAAATGTACAAATTAACTGAATAAGAAAACAAATGGAACTAATTTTTCTTATCAGAAAAGATGCACTAAAATGGTGAGCATTCATATGCAACAGATAAGAAAGCTGGTCCCCTAAAAGTCCTATTGCATGAATAAGCTCACTCGCAGGAACTCATAACAGTGAGTATAAACAAAATTTTAGACTTGATCCACAAGAACATACTTAACAATTACAATCACCTACCAGACAGTTGATTGCTGCATAAAAGTTCCTCTTCAACCAAAACCCATATGCCAAATTAACTACATAAAACTAAAATTTAGTCACTGCTGTTGTGACAAAAAAAAATCGCTGGAAATTCAAACTGCACAAAAAATTGAACAGCAAGAAGTAATCACCTACAGCAAGAGCTAGTATATTGGGAAGAGGACGGATGCAATAGAACAGCAAATGAAACTGCACAGCCGTTAAAATTACAAAGAAAGCTTCTACTTGATGGCCAAACTTATTTTTAACCTGGTCCAACAAGAAGAGATTGACTTAGTAATTCAGAGCTATGTCTGTGTATAAGTACCACAGTGAAACTCTAAATCATTTTGTAGAATTGGTTATATTTAATATATACAGAGGATGGGACCTCAAGAAATATGTCATACACAGTAAAACCATAAGCAGTATGTACAGAAAACATAATCAAGCATATACCTGCAACCGGAAAAACCTTAATGTGGGCAGGACAATGAAGCCTAATGCTAATCGAACTAGCAGAAAACAAATCAAGGTAAGAAGTTAGGCAATTCGAAGCCAACATACAAATTTGCATACAAAATATCAGAAGAGCTGGTAACAGCAGTTTCAATTTTTAACAAAAGAGAAATCTAACGAAATTCTGGTACCGAGATCACAAGAATATGAGCAGAGTAACTTACCTGCAATGAGTCCATAAATCTTAGGCAAATTTAGCAAGCTCATTGCAAAAACAAGGGGAGAAGCCAAAATCGATACAAGCATGGCTCCTACAAGGAAGCAACAAAAACAAGAGCCATTGACATAGCAAGTAATTATCTTTATCAAGAAAATTAGCAAATCATCTCCAAATGATCACACTAGGACACAAGTAGAGATTACCAATGAAAGTACGAGGACCAACACCTGGGAACTCAAAATGATCATACTAAAAAAAATCCAAATTAACACAATTAGAACAAAAACACAATCTTTAAAGAAAAATGAAAGAAAAATTAAAACCAAAAGCTTACATTTTCTAAGTGATGCCTATGATAGAGAATATCATGCATTGCCTACACACATCCAAGAAAAATAAACAAATAAATAACCAAGAAGAGAAATAATCAACAATATTATTGAGTCAGGGTTCACAAATTACAAAACAAAGAGACAAGGGTACCTGAATATTGAAGCTTTCTTCAACTTTAGTGTATGGCACAGTGAAGACACAAAAAGCAGGTATTGAGCCTAAAAGCAAGTCATAGCCTGCGACAATTTTGGCGCAATCTCATTACTCACGAACTAATAGTACTACTTCATAACTTGTAAACTTAGATAGATGAAGTTACCGTAATTATGGAGGTACGTATAAGCTTTCGACGCCAGTGTTGTCCCTCTTTCTCTTTCGAGAAAGAAGGAAAGAAGAGGTTTTTGTTTTTGATATGTGAAGGAACAAATACGACATGTCGTTGGACTTGAATGGGTCGCCATAATTGGCCCAACCAGGAACAGCGGTCCAGTCGGTCCAAGTAATAGGCTTCAGGTTAATGTCAGAGAAAATTACACAAACTGTGCCCTTTTCAACTTTCATTTTTTTTTTAACTCGGCAAAATCTATTCTAGACACTACCAGAATTAGATCCGCTCTTCATCGACAAACTTAGAATTTAAGATCCCAAGTAAGATCGGTGCAAGATCATGGGATCCTTTTCTATAAGATAGGAAGGGCTATTGCACCAAATGTATTTCTAAATAATTGTCCCGTTCACAAATTTTATCATTTATTTTTCTATTCCAACTTTTTTTTTCCAAAAATATGATAGTGTTGTTTATATATTCATTGATGAATTTCTTTTCCCCCGAGTGGAATCTAAATTGAAAAATTTCTTTCTTTAAATTCGACTTTTTGATAGGTTGGTTAGATCAGTAAAAAAATGAATTTCATATTATTTTGAATATCATTCTTATAAAAAATTTTGATCAATGCTTGTGTCGCCTTCAAACTGAGCAATTGACTTCATTTTCCACGACAATTTTTTATTTAGAGAGTGCATTTTATTTTCTTGGAGACAGCCGTACAATGAGCGTGGTTTATGATATACGGAGAGAGTCGCTAAATAACAATCAAGAAAATCAAGATTTTTAACAACACAATTTCATTTTCAACACACGTTTTTATACTTATTTGGCATTCTTCACCATCATATAATTCATTTTATGAGTTTTCTAACTTTGACCTATACTCTATAATCTATATAAACGATTTTTCCAAAGTGTTAAAAGAGACGGATGCAATTGCAGTATCTTATTGGTGCCTGCCTGCAATGCGAAGACCATGCATATCGATACTTATGACCAAAACCTTAAAAATCAGTTTACTCATAAGTTTACGGTACATGCCACAGGGAAACAATTTGCTGATGCTACTTCCCATCTTCAGGTTTTGAATTAAATTTGACAATGAATCGTCGTTTTCCTTTTCAAAATCGATCATTTCCATGCCAAAAGTCGGTTCAAATGCAAAAGCAAGAAACCAAATTGATGGGACCCGATAGAAGTTTACACGTACAAAAACTAATGAAGATTTGGTGGAGGAGATTGAATCGGATTCGCTCGTAAGGAATTACAACATGATTTCTTCTTCCTCTCAAACAATGAAAGAAGTCCACAAGGAAGCTAATGATACATGGAAGATTGGATCGTAGCTGCTCAAGTTTGATGACAATTGAAAGGCAGTTGCGCTTGAAGCTTTGGAAAAGGACATTATGCATGATTTGGCCGTAAATATTTGAGCTTTATTCTTTTAAGTTTATGCAGCATATTATTGTAACATATTATATATTATTAATATAATTTTAGAAAGGTATGTCAATACCTTTACTTTTTTTTTTATTTCTGCTATATATTACTTAATCTACCAAAACCAAGCACACTATTAGATGTTTCATGGTATTTTTTGATACACAATTTTTAGAGTTCTGTATAAGCACATTACTCAAAGTTTTTGTGGAATAGCTCTTTGTGTATTAATTTAGATGAATAAAATTACCAAGAAATGACTTTAAAAAAATTGATACCAAAAGTGTATTTATATGATAGCTAGCATTTTGCTCTTTCTAATTATGGAATAGTTGCTCACTGTTTATGTGCGAAAATGTAAATACATATAGATTATATCTCAATGTTAAACTATAACTAATACTTCCACACTTTTTAATAGCGTACATCCTATATAATTGGAATGAATACATTATGTCGGAAATTTCACATTCAGCAAGTGTAAATATCATCGGTTAATTGAAAACCAGTTTTATAGGATTTAAACTTTCGGTTGATGCTAAGTTAACGCTTTTAAACAATATTATTGGTATCATATGCAATAAAATAATAACCGAACGAATAGAAAACCAATAAGTGGTTCAAGTTACTAACTTTGATGTGCATATTGGAAAACATAAGCGAAAGTGGATCTAGTTGTGTACTAACATCGTGTGCAAACCACTTATGTTGATTAACGATGGGAATAACATGAACTAATTTATCCTTCTATGTGCCATATGAAGATCCACACGAATGCTGTAATTACGAGTGGAGGAGAAAGAACAATTTCTTCATCCTTGGCTATGGAGGCCAACGGCCTCACTCTCTTATAGAGAGAAGATGCATTTTGGTGTGGTGTGTAATGTGGAAGTCCAACCCTAATTAAGTTTTAGATGTACCTTTTTATAGCAGTGTTAGATGAGCTCATCTACAATATATGTAGAGTTCATATTTACCACTCATTCAATTAAGTCTTGATCTAATTAAGTTGGATCCATAAATAAGACAACCAAGTTTTGGCAATCAACCCGTTATAAGTAGACTACGTTTTTCTAATAGATATGAAATAAAGGTTTGCAAGCATTGAATTATAAATATTATTGTATGAATCTGATAAATTGTAAAAGTCGTTATATAAGTAGAGAAACTATACGTTGTGCATGAAAATAATGAAAAGTCGTTTATATGCTTTTATAAATTAACCTTTCGAATTTTGATGCGGCATGTGCCTTTCAGGAAACCCCAAGGTTAAAATAATTGCAATAAAAATCTGAGTTGATATATGAAGTAAACCCTAAAATCATGCTACCTACACATACATAAAATTTATATATTGACGCTGCAAACAGATACATTAAATTATGTTGATACAACAAAGTTTGTGGCTCAACTGATCTCTAGTTCAACAAGAGCTAGCTGTATATATATGATAAAATAATTAAAAAGAGGAGAAGCATTCATTTTCAGATGAGTTGGAGTCATCACATGGAGAGTGGTTATGTCTACCTTCGTACGTTGTTATTACCATTCGACAATCCTCTGATAATCTTTCCACCCTCTTCTTCACTCTACAATTGTTGTGCGTACATCGGTAGTAGCTTCTGCCAACATCACAACAACATACACAAGTTTCATTCTTTTTTTCTCGAAAAAATCAACATTTATATGGGCATGCATCAGTTTATTATACTTGCCCTCTCAAATTTCCATTGAGAAAATGTGTTACACATTGAATTTCTAAATTGCCAATAATATTTTTCATGCATAATTATCTTTTAGATTAGGCAAAATTAATGGAAATTTGAAAGTGGCATATAGTTTTTATTGCAAAATGCTTATGCTAAATATAAAACTTACTTCTCTTCCGAATAAGAGGCATACAAATCCTATTAAGAGTACTTTAGTATATTTAACTCGAGTTAAAAACAAACAAAAATTTCTTATCTCCAGCCATAAACTAAAATGACTACAAATTAGTTTATAACTTTGTGTTTCCCGTAATCAGCTCTAATTTATTCATGAACCAGTGCGAGTCCTCAAGTTTCCTAATTTTCTTAACCGGACAAATAATGCTTTTAACGGTTGCTGGACATATCCAGTCTCTTATCCAAGTAATATCCATACAATGTGAGACTGACCTGCAACACAAGGAATTTTGATATGCTTCATTCAGTCATTTATTTGTCCTTTAAAGTTATCATGATTTTGTAGATTTATTGGTTTCATGCTGTTTTCCAATGAAATTTCTGTGCTCTCAGAAGGCTGGCAGATCACAGAAATTTTTTCCACTCAATTTGTAGCAAATATCAGCTAGATCTTTTCTTCACTATTCAATAAAAAATTAATTGGTCTTTTCTAAAAAAAAATTCTACAATATAATTTCTATTAAAAATCTTCACGGTAAGAAAAAAAAACTTCTATTAAAAATCAAATCTACAATTCTATGGCATTGGAATCTATTTTTAATACGTCAGTCTATAAGTCTATTGTTAATTTTTACACCATTTTGAATAATGAAATATAGGAAAATATAGGTACACTTAGCTGGAATCTCATATATATGTCAGCAAATAATTTTGATGTTGAAGAAAAGAAATTAAGGGAAAAGGAGAGAGATTCCATTGTCGAGACATGATGGATGGGTCAAAGAAGAAAATGTAAGGGAGAGCAAACAATCAAATATTTCAAAACAGATACTAATAATTTTGTAATTTAATGATATTAGAGTCGTTTTCAGTATTAAAGAGTTCAGATTGAATTCTCAATGGAAGCCAATGTGGAAAAAAAAAATTTCAGAAGAGGTAGATAGTTAGAGAAGCTTGCTTGTATTTGAAGGTGGCAGACTAAAACTAGTCTCCATGGGTATTCCTGCTAATGATTAAGGACTCCTGAAGGCTGACACACAGTTTGGTACTAATATTCTTTCTTCTATTTCTAGTAGTACTAATGCCTTTGAATGAAATTATTATAATGTGCATCATTGCTTCAAAGTTTTCGTCATCCTCGTTATATCATTTCTCAATTTCATTCTAATCATTATCTCTTACAATAAATTTACTTAACCATCTTCACGTGATCCCTTCTCTTTGGCTCTTCATATTTCATCAAAATTTAGCTTTGCCTTTTTTTTTCCTTCTTTTCCCATTCTTATGATATATATATTAATAAAAGAAATGGAATCATAGCAATAAATTTGTAGAATTGTGATACCAAGTCTCCAATATCAACTTAAATGGGGAAAAGAAACAGAATCATGCATAAATAAAACAGCGCCCATGAATTAGTTCTAACTTTTGCATACGATGCAAATTAATCATTAATATATAAATTAACTATATATCATAAGCATGATTTATCTTAAAAAAAGATTGAAGAACTATATATCAAAAACATGATGAGAAACATCAGCAAAAACAATCATGAAAAAAAACTATTTTTCGCATGAAAATTGATCCAAGAACAAATAAAAATAGAAATTGACTATATCATAAACAATAAACATGAATCCATTATTATACAATAAATAGAGAAAAAGAGAGATTAAAATACCTGGGATGAAGGCTATTCTTGACAACTTTCTGGCCATATTTCCTCCACTTATAACCATCATCAAGAACATCCACATCACTCCTTGTTTGGAAACAGAATCTTGGTTCTCTTAGCTTCCTCCTCACTTTCACTTTGCTCTTCTCTGAAGCTGAGCTCCTCCACCTATAATATACATGCATCAATACATTCTTCATCATCAAGCCGATTAATAATCAACTATTTTAGAGACAATATATATATATTTAGAAAGAAAATGACATTTTTAATGAAAACAATTTGGATACATCAAGAATGAATATAGATCTTTGATGGACTTGTAGTGGATCTAAATATTGATGTGTTGCAAGACTTTTTTGTGACTCTATAGTACTTGATATTGTAGTGGAATAAACAGAAGCTACACCTTCTTCCACTCACAACATATCTAGCTAGATCTCTCCTTTTATTATGTTTTGTTTGAATTTAATTTTATTCCTTCAATAATATATATTTTTGTAATTAAATTGAAAAATAAGCAATCAAGTAATTAAAGAAAGTGAATATATCACGTGTATTTACCATGAACTTCCATCGTTAGCATTACCGGAACACAACTCTTCGTTACTAGTCTTTGGATCCAATCCTCCAGCCTGAAATATTTCCATACAAGGAGGAAACACAAAAATCAAATAGCAAATTATTCATAATAATAAATATAATTAACAGATCAAATTATTTGAAAAGATTAAGGGTAAATAAAAGAAAAGAATGAATTATAATTAAGGACCTGGTCGTTGCTAGCACCGAACCCCATGGAGGTATTGGTGGTAGTGGTGGTGTTGATCAGAGGCTGAGATATCTGATGAGAAGATTGCTGTGAAGGAGCCAAGAAGCTCAAAACCTGATTTTCTACAAATTGCACAAAACCCATCTCGTGGATTGGTTGTGGTGTAGAGAAAGAGACATAGTTTGGAACTTCTCTTTCTGTTTCCATTAATATTATGCACTCCTTTCCTTCAATGACCTAATTATAACAGCAGCATTAGAAGCAACTTCTTGATCCTCCAAATAATAATGGGCTCGATGCAATATGAACGTTGGCTGGTCTTGGTGCTGCGTGTTGTTTGTGATTAACACACGGTTGGTTGAATTTGGTCAACAAGAGAACTATAAAGGGTCGAAAGAGAAAGTTTCCTGGGAATTATTCTTTATCGTCTATCTAGATATCTTAAGGTTGTCTAAGGTTGATTACTAAAAGACTTGCAAAAGTTAGTTGCTATTCCCTCTCTCTCTCTCTCTCTCTGAACAAACACGCACGGCACAGTACTAATTATCAGAAAATAATTTTGGAAAAATATGTGCACACACACATGCATAGTGCTGAAAATACAAGGGTAATTCGTTGATATTTGTAAGATTTTACATTTCATTCATAAATAAATTAATATTTGTGTTGTATTTTGTACGTTATGCTGCGTCAATTTCGATCCTTAAATAACGCTCGCCTAATTGTTTACAACTTTATGCACAAAAGAAAAACGTGTAATCATAGTTTTCTCACAAATTTCATAGTTTTTATGTGAACACATACCTTCACTTATTAGTTTTATTCAAATCAGGATATTCGGACTTTTTTAAAAATGTATAGAATTTAGCTAATAATGAATAACATATATTCGATAGCAAACTTTTAAAATAGAATGACAAGTCTTTTAAAAAATAATAAATACTATATAATACTATATGTTTTTTTTACAATAAAAGATAATTTCATTCATTCAAACTAGTAATATATCAATAGAAATATAAATTTAAATCCGTTAAAAACTACAATGGATGAAACCGTGAAAAAATTCACAGCATCCATATTAATAACATAACAAATTTGCTTAAAAGCTATACATTTGCAAAAAATTATAGTGATTAGAATACCTATGATTCAAGATCTGCAATATACTGATGATCATAATTTGATTTCTAACTCTACTGAATTGAAGTTATTAACTATTTGAAATCATAAATTACCCACAACAGATAAAACAAAGAAGACGGTAAAAACTAAATGTCGTAACAAAGACGATAAAAACCAAATGTCACCTCAAGACGACGAAATCACAAAAGAAATTAATCTAGATTTGTGTCGGAGACTCACTTATTGTAGTAGAGAAATTGATAAAAAGATGTGCTAATGAGTGATTTCAGGCCAAAAATACCCCTTTTTACTAAAGAAAATAGACGATGAAACAAAATAGAGGAAAAGTTGAGAAAAAAGAATAAGGTTAGGGTTTCTCCATTCTATATAATACTATATAGAATAATCTTATAATAAATACTAGTATTAAGTCTTTTTCAGTACTAAAATAATTAGAGATTTTAATTTCTTGAAAGCTAAATATACCAAAAGATACTACATGATAAAAAAAATTTCTTGGAGCAATGTAGTACATGATAAACTTAATAATAAATCAAAGGCCCTTCATCAGAATCTAAAGTTGGGGATATATAGTCTGATAACAAAAATCACTTGTGTACCGATAAGTTAAAACGATAGTCAATTAATTTCCCTCTTGAGGACATTACTCTTCTCTATAAAATTAATTATTATGGACACTAACTGGGAAAAACAATCAATGCTTATATTGCTCAATAAAAACTAATAATATATAGGAGTTTAATTTGAAATAGAAAATAGCTAAAGACAAAATATTGAATAGCAGTTTTTTTCTTTGAAAGTGCTACAAATATTTTTAATTTCCAAAACTTGAAGACGAGGAAGAGTGTTATGGAAATTACACAATGCCTTCCAAACACGCAATACACGCGAAGCATTGTGCACTAGAGAAGGATGACGTTGGAAATGTGATGAATATTGCTGAGTAAACCCCCCACTATGAGCGGGCGGGAGGAAATGAGAGGAGAGGGACATTAATCCACACACTACTCTTTCACTTTTCTTAATTTTTCCCTCCACACACAACCTCTTACATGTCTCTCTTATGCCTTCTTGCCCAAAATTCATGGAGGCCTCCAATATCGTATTGAAATTAATTCCAGTATTTATCGAAATTAATTTAGGTAATTAAGTGTACACATTATTTTTAAAATTTGGGTCTACTAACGTTAAAACAAAACCTTCTTAACCAATTATAAATTTGAGGTCAGCCTGGTTAAACTGGGGATCGGTGGTGCCATCTTTGTGCGAAGTTAGTCTTGTTAGGTTGACAAAAAAATAGGTTAGTCTTTCTTTTCAGAAAAAAAAAAGGAAAAGAAATTCATTGATGATCGCTAATGCATTGCAAATTTGAAAGAAAGAGCAGAAGCTCTTTGATCGTGCTCTCCGTTCATACAAGGTGTTCAAGGTTTACTATTTTGTATTCTCATATTGTTAATTTCAAGGTTTTCCAAGACATGTTTCTCACTACTGAGACTAATAGAAAGATGACGTTAGAACGAGCGTTGCACACCGACATTTTCTTGGAACACTTCTTGTGTTTAAAATGAATATATCAAGGACTTAATTATCAAAAAGGTTGAAAGAAAAATATTAGCGCAGACTTCAATCCATTAATTGTTTTAAATATTTCAATTTTCTTGTTTTAGCAAATTCACGGGTTAAAAAAATTTAGAAGTCAATCTTATCGAAAATTCTTTTATACGACTTCTTGCTATAGGTGATTCGTTTTGTGTAAATGACATTGAAGAGTGTAATTTTTCTGAACACATATAGGCTCTAACTTGCTAATGATTTCAACCTTTAGTCTCTAATTTCAACCTTAAATCTCTCAATAAAATGTTGTTTGTTTGTTTCTGGTCTCTAGTTCTTAACCAAAAAAATTAACATGTGATTATGTTTGAGAGGCTTAAAACTAATATCGTTAATGGTTCAAGGACTTAGTTTTAAAAATATAATTGTTAAGGATTGAGAATGAACGGCAGTTAGTAGGGGGATCAAAGAGCCAAATGGTTAATGATTTAGGGACTATCTTGTGTATTATGCCTTAATGAATATAATCTATTTTTATGCATAATGGAAATAATGAAACAGTACAACAAAAATGTTTATATATATCCTTCAGGTTCCAACATATTAGGGTTTCACATGCATATAATATTTTTGAATGGCCAATGTTCTTGGCATATAGTAATCATGGAGACACAAATATATTGTTTAGTTACTTTAAGCAACTATCTATAAACCAAATAGCAATATCACAAAAGTTACTGGCATGATTGTCCTTTAATTTGTTGTCCTTGTGATTTATAACATGATTTGTTCATTCATTCAAGTAAGCATCATTAACAAATAAAAGAAAGATGGCACCAGTACATGTAATAACCATTAAAGTCACAAAACTTTTTCCAACCATGATCATATGAAGTATACCATTTTGTAAGTATTTATAATTACTTTGTAGCTTTAAATTTCATCTTTCTTGGTGGAGTTAGCTAGATGGAGAGTTTATTTATTTTCAGATGGTATGTTGACAAGAACATTACATATGGTTAATTTGATCGCTTTAATTTGTAGGTAATTAATTAGTTTCAATCAAAATTGGGAAATGAAAAAGAGAGGATGAAGAAGTCTTAGGCAGCAATGAGTGGTGGGGTACATGAAAACTTCCATGGATATGTCAAAATGTCTAGTTGTAGTTCGAAGAAAAGAAACTGATGGAGCCTATCTAATCCTGCCAATTCAAATTTCAATATGTAGGAGTGTATCTATCTTTTTTCGTCACAAGAGGAATGGAATCATAAATTTTTAGGGTTGATAGCTTATACGTCATGCTCCATCAGTTTTTTATGTTGACAGAGGAACCTGATATAGTATCAGAGCCACTTAATGATATATATATATATATAGGTTTTTGAAGTTAAATATTAACCGAACTTTTAAATTCAGTTTCATTAATTAGTTAGACTCTTTAATCTAATCCACCCTTAAACTTCACTCATTTGGACTTTAAAATCGATTTCATCTACTTTTCATCCAATTATCATTTCAAGGGGTGTAAAGCTAATATTTGCTAGGTGAACAGACTATTTGTGCATATAAATTAGTGGCAATCTTTTCACAATACCTTAAAGTGAAATTAGGCCTACTTGCAAACACTCCATCGAAAAAATTAAATTCTAAACTTCAAAACTAACAATAGTCAACCATTTAGCTAGTACCAACGTTCAGGTGACTTCTATATGTATCATGACGCAACATAAGTATGCATGCATTTTTAAACAATATTCAATAATTAATAGGCTTCCAACTATTAAATTCAGAAGTTCAAATTTCGATTACTTACTTAAGTAATCAGGTCATTATATTTATAAATTTGTTCATCCATATATATTTATTTGATGTGGGAAAACAGAACTGCTGCATAAGAGATTGCTTGACTTGCTAACTTCAGTTGTCTGCTTTGGTGGGATATTGCAATTCCCACCCCTATAAGTTAGCGACGTTCTCATCGCCATGTTTGTCAATCATGATTCCCAAAATCTCTCCCGTGTTTTGTTGATGTGGAATTTGTCTATACTTAGCTTGTTGATGTAGGATTCACCTAAACTCGAGGACTTTCTCTTAACTCCTGAGGTTTACTCCATCATCGCCATTTGTTGAGGGTTGCCCAACCACCGTTCAAGTTTGCACGCGGAGTGTCTCTGATACCATAATTGTCACGACCTAGTATAAGTACGCAACTGTCTTTAAACAACATCCAACAATTAATGAGCTTCTAACCACTAAACCCAAAATTTCAAGTTTTGGTTACTTAAGTAGTTAGGTCCTTAATACTTATAAACATTTCTGTCTCTATACACTTATATGATATAGGAACACAGAGCTGTTGCACAGTAGATTGCTTGACCTACTAGCTTTAGTTGCTTGCTTTGGTGAGATCTTACAATATTTATGTCAACTTAGAGCACCCTACCCTTCCCTACAAAGGAGAAAGTCGATGAGAAATCACTTAAGATAAGTATAATATTAAAAAGGTATTATATTAAATATAATAAAGATCAATAATAAAGATTAAGGGGATAATTTTCTTTATACTTGTTTTTGAAGTCGAAAACGTTTCGGCTGCTCCTTAATAGCTTCTTTCAAAAAGGATTCCGCATCTTCGGTAAATGTTTTAGTAGATGATATTATTTCTTAGAACTAAGATTTATTCATTTTTATGTAGTTACGTAATTCAACGAGAAATTTTCTGCTTGTCCAATTTCTAATAAATTTAAAAAACCATTCGTTCTGGTATAAATAGTCATTATTTGTTTATCCACCGTGAGAGAGGTTGATTGGGATTGTTTAAGCAATTCACTTAATCATTGGCCTCTTGCCGATTGGTTATGAGTAATTTTACCAAGGTTAGAAGCCAAATGCGCAAAAGCTTCTAATTGTGTGAATTGTGCCAATTCCAATTTTAATTTACTGGCTACTTATTTAATAACTTTAATTTGAGTTGCATATCCTACTCTAGAGGGGAAATGCCCACAATAATAGGGCTTAATTCCTGCATTGAATAAATCAATGAATAAGAATATTTGTTCATCTGTAATGAAAATTATATTAGTAGGAATACAAGTCAAACCGTCTTCCTATTGGGTCTCTCCCATTCCACATCCACTCGCTCTCACCTGTTACTTCATCCACAGTTCAGTCTCTTTCCCTCTCAATGAAAAGACCCTTCCAACCTCCCCCACATTAATACCAACGCCAACTACTACAAACTCTAATTATCACTTTCAACTGTCCAACAAAATATTAACAACATTTTTAAAACATTAATTTTCCCTAATATATACACTAGTCCTCCCTGGACAACATATTCAGACATGTTTGGCTTCCTTAGAGTGTACGTATGACAAAATGAATGACATGTATACTTGGTCGGTTAATAAAGTAATGTTTTCATCTATTGAAGGCTAAGCCAGGAAAAAAGATGAGTTCTCTTTCGAAAAGATTTGGCCTTTAAGTCAACAGATATGGGTAAGATATGCTGCTTAATCCGAGTGGAACTAAATAGTGACTCTACCTATAAATTCAACCTTTTTCGTGGCAGAGCCATGTTGAAGCCTACTGAGCCGACAAGATAAAAAAAAATAAGGAAAAAAATAATGTCTTTTGGCTACATAATTCTCAAAGTGGTCAAATATCATCAATCAACTTTAAGAAAATTGTGCGAAGGTGCAAATATGACTGGCTCCGATTTGAAATTTAATTAGAATGCATATGGAGAATTAATATGCTGCAAATAACTGACAAATAATTCTTCGGACTTGGTATATATAGAGAGAAATACAAGTAATGAAGATTGTGGACAAGGTATCCAGGATGTTGGAATTTGGCAGTAGTCTTGCCTGAAGCCATAAAAATGCTACTCACTTTGATGCCATAAAAATGTAATGATAAAATTTGGCGCTATTGCTGCAGCTGTTGTCGGGTTTCCACGAGAATTCATTTGGGCTTCGTCATATTGATCAGACATAGTGTTCGTGTTTGGAAATACAGAATGAAAATAAAATGTGTTCTCAATTAAATTAAAAAATATTTGAATACGGAGTGATTTGATAAAAAAAATACAAATGTTAGTATAGTCCCAATATTGTTAATCGGTGAACCATTTTGCAAACTAAAACCGCTACCAGCAGTTTAAAAACGTTGATCACCAAATACTGTGTCCTGCCATCAGACTACCAAAAATGGCAGAAACGACGAAGAACATATATGACAGAAAATCAAAGGCAGAACAAATAGTGGTAATTTTTGGCGTCAGTTAGTTGTAAATAGGGCTACATTATAGTCTACCATAAGTACAATCTTAAATATGTATATAGAAACTATTTGATAGCAGACTAAAAACCAATTAACTTCTGCTTAAAAGTCATATAGTGTTGGGGAAGGTTTCAATGTTCTTCGGACAAAGAATTGGTGACAGGCACTTTCTGTTTGTATGTATTAACATCCTAAGAATATTCTTGTCCCACTCAAATCTTACCCATAGAAATATCCTGCTCCTCTGACAAATACAGTTCGCACATATCAGGAAACTAGATCATGTGATGAACACCTTATAAGACCCTGTTTGGAGATTCCAGGGGACTCTTAGGTTTCTGCATGATTTATTGCCTTCTGTAAAATGCCTAATCATATTTATTTAAAAAACGATTATAAAGGGATAATACTAAACAAAAAGAAAAATAGGGATAAAGAAATTAATAGTGGAAATGGGTGACAAATTTAAGTGATTCATTGTGTGTCTGTAGCTAATAATAATTGCAAAACATGTCAGATTAATCAGATAACTGTAAATGCCGTGTTTGCTGCATAATGCAATGGCAAGTGTTGATGATAGTGAACCAGGTAATAACTTTTCTTTCTATAATCCAAGCTTAATCTTGATTAACATACCTTAACCTAAGCTGTGTTATGATCATTGAAGACTAACTGAATATGGATAATGGATGGAAAGAAAATGGTAACTAAATTTAATTTCATGGACTGGATTTGAGCTCTCACTTCAGAATCTGAATGTGTTGGTGAAGAAATTTAAGTGACAAACCAGAACTGAAGATGGGTTCTGATCCCATTATGATGAGCTCATTGGGACACCAGTAAGTCTCCTCTCAGTCTTTCAAAGCGCAAGAACCAACGCAGTGACGAATCCGGAAAATTTAATATGAAGCATTGTTTTTTATTTTATTTTTGTCCGGGTTGGCTTTTAATATATATCAAAGCAAATCGTTCAAAAATAAACGATCTGGTGGTCGCCAACCCCTGCTCTGCTGAGGAGGATGTCGCCTCTCACTGTCGCGATGGAGACTACTAGATCGCGACAGAGAGATTAGAGAGAGAGAGAGAGAGGTGCGTCTGCAACGCAAACAACATTTTTACTTTCGCTAGGGCAGTAGAGAGAGAGGAGATGGGTAGAGAGAGAAAGAGGCGGACGAGAGAGAGAGAGAGAGAGGGTGAGTAGATAGAGAAACAGGTAGACGAGAGAGAAAATAGAGAGACTAGATTTTTGGTTTTTTATCAAAGGCAAATAATGTTTTTGAGTGAAGTTAGCTATTTGATTTTTTTTGATATTGTAAAACTTAGAATGGTTATGCTTGATATTACAAAACTTTCGTGGTATCCATAAGAATGTGGGATTTATTTTTGACGGCCTGACTAAATAAACTCTACTCTATTCTCCGCAAAAAAGAGAGGTTGATCTATTCTCTTCGTCCAGTTAAAATGGGTTTAGTTGTAATTCAAAAAAAGAGGAGATGACAAGCATTTCTTTCTTGCGCTGCCCTCACCCCTTCAATGGTGCGCCGGTGGCGAGTTGCAGAATGAAAGGCTAAGTCCCTCATCATGCGGACCTTGTCGGCTGTGAGGGGGTCGGCCGAACACCCCCTCCCTCCCGTAGATCCGCCACTGAACCTACCAATACATTAGGGCCATCTTCCATGAATAGTGGAGTAGTACTATAACAAGATATCATGAGAGAGAGAGAGAGGACTGAATATACAAACAGTACCAATATATACATTTTTTAAGGAAAAAATATACACTAATGTCGCTCTCCTAAACAAATTTCAAATTTTTTAAATGTCCATTCTATTCCAACTAAAATACCTCTCTTAAATACAGTGTTAGGGGGCAATATTCTCTCACTATAAAATTTTAAGAAAATGAAAAGCAATTTTTAAAAACATTTCAACATTTTTTCTTTGAAATTATATCACCAAATTATTTTTTCATTTCCATTCTACTTTTTTTTATAAGTTATTTATTTACTTCTAATAAAAATCAAAATTTCAACTCTTTGATAAAATTGATTACAGTAGTAATAAATTATAAATTTATTGATATTTTTTCATTTTACTTTAATAAAAAGCGTGTATGATGATTCGGTGATAAGCATGTAAATTCTGAGCGATAAAGCAGGAGTTTTAATGGTATATTTGCAGAAGATGAAAATATTAAATCAGCAGAAAGCCCTAGGCATTTGTAGACGAGAGACGGCAGGGTTTACAAAGAGATCCGACACTTCCATGATTGCAGAATACAAAGTTCAAAAGAGCAATGAATAAACGAGCCAAAAAGAAAGCAAAAAATGAAGCAATAACACAAGGCTGTATACACAGAAATCCATGCAATAATCATAGCCCTCTCTCAATCAATTTTTAAAGTCTTCCAAATTTCATCATGATAGAGTGTGGCATCAGATATTCAGTGGATCCCACTTTTTTCTTGTCCATTTCCTTCCTTGTTTTTGCTTTAGTTCCATATATTCTTTTGCTACTTTGAAGGGAAAGAAAGGAACTCTTCAAGGTGAGATTTCACAATCCTCGCCAACTAATCTCTCTCTACTCCATATATTTATATAATTATGCTTCAATCTTCTTCTGTTTAAAAATTTACATACTTAAGCTCACGGGTGATTACTAAATATATATTAGCGATAAGCTAAATATGTTCTTTTTACAGAGAAGTCCATTGCACTTGATCAAGCATGCTTTAGCAATTCTATTTCTTAACCAAAAGCTCTATTTGAGCCTTTCCATAAAAGTTTTGTCTTTTCACATTTTATAGTCTTGGAATAGATGGATCTGTACAACTTTTTCTTTGAAAAAGATATTTTAAACTTCATTGATTTGAAAGAAAAAAAAAACTACTCATAAATAACTATTGACCTTAATTCTTAAATAAATACACGAGAAAATATTTTTAAGCAACATACAATATCTTTTGATTAACGTATATACCATAAACTTAAGGCGAATTTTCGAATAGTTCAATAGATCTAAGCATTTTGTAGACTTTACTGTATTTTCAACAATTTCTAGAGTGAATTTAAGGAAATTGGAGATAGAAAACCCTAATTCGAAGAGAGGAAAAGTGATGAAGCAAGAGAAGAGAATGAAAAACTAGAAAAGTAGAACAGATCGGAAAGAAACATTAAATTGAGAGCTCTCAAATTTCTTCTCTTCTTCCTCACGAAGAACGCCACGATCAATTGGTCTCGAGAATCAAATCAAACATTAGTGCTTAAAAACTCTTACCGGGCCACTATGAGTGGACTTATGGCATAAGGTCCCATCGATTGGATTCATAGGCTTTCGGCCCATTACCAACGAAATTATTGAGATTTGTTTTTGTGATAATTATGCGCTATATAAACGAAACTTTGCAAAATCTATTCTCACGGATAACTTTCGCATATTATAGATACACGCATGTTACTTTTTAAATTCACGAGGTGACTTTTCAAGTCACACAACATCTTATTTATATGTTGTTGATATGTTGTTGATATTTATATATTGTTGATGTGTTGTTGATACTTTTTGTATTTGCAAATTCAAGGAGTCTTGTTTATATGTTGTCGATATATTTTATTTATATGTTATTTATATGTCAAAAATAACATATAAACAAAATATCAACAACATATAAACAATATATCAACAATAAATTAACAACATATTAATTACATATTTGTTTATGTATTGCTTTTAACATATAAACAACATATAAACAAGATATTGACCATATATAAACAACGTACAAGCAATATATAAACAACATATAAATAACATATATTTTTTTTAAAATAAGTGTGTAAAATGAATAGATTCTAAACAAGTTTTAAATAACATATAAATAAGTCTGTGAATCTGTAATATTGATTAGTGAGCCGCGCATTCAAAATTTAGAAAATGGACAGCGTTAATCCGTAATTAATGATTTTGGTGTCCGTGAATTTGTATTTGGCCCTTTGTTTTTGGGAAAATCACTAGGGCTGACAATTCTGACACGATAATACTATTTGTAAGTACACGATTACGACATGATACAAATGATACGAATTCAATTTTTGTAATGGTTATGTCATGTATGATGATGTGTGATATATAAATGGCATGATACGATTACGATACATCTAATACGAATTGGCACCTCTAAAGATCACACTTTTATAACAAAAATAAACACTGATTTTGAAAAATATTTTTCAAAAATTCTATTTTGAAAAATGCTAAAAAAAACTCATTTGAATGAAATTGATTTTTTTTCATGAAAAAATGAATTACAGTAAAAAAATAATTAATTTTCTAGAAGATCTCTAGAGGTCTCCAAAAGTCTTCAAAAAGAAGTTTGCAATTTTTCCGTAAGAAGTTGGGTTTAATTCAGAAGGTCTCTAAAGGTCTCTAAAAGTGTCCAAATCTCACATTTTTTATAAGAAATATGATTCAATAAATTTTATGTGTAATATTTTTTTAAAAATTAAGATCAATTATGTATATATATATATATATATATGTACACACACACTTTGTTGAGAACTTGGGTCTTTCCGAGACCTTTAGAGTGAAAGACTGGTTGGTAGTAAGACCCAGAGAGGCAGTAAAACCAAGTAACTGTCTCTGCTTTCGTGGGAAAGGTTGAAATTCAAAAGCTTTGTTTAATGGATTTGTTTTGTAAATCCACTTCCTTATCTAACTCTTCTACCACTTCTTCAAGTTCAAAGAAGATTGCTAATAGTGAAGAGTATGTCATAGAAGATTTTCAAAAATCTATCGATGATGGGACATTCTAAAGATCCATCGTGATCAGATCTACAAAACTTCCAAATACAATCTTTTCAAAACTAATTATTCTATTAAAACTGAAGAATGTGACATACAAAATTCAAAATTTTATGAAACCATTTCTTTACTTTCTAAAGAATCCATCCAAAAACAGAAAGACAAGTACTTCAAATAGATTCATATTGGTTTAGTACAAGTCGGTTTTAAACCTCTTACAAAAGAAGGATTAAACACTCTTATTCTTGTTGTTTTAAGAGATGTCAGATTCATAGATTTTGAGGATTCTCTCATTAGTTCTATAGAATTAAGCCTCTTTAATGGTCTAATTTCATTGATTGTTATACGAATTTGACAGTTTCTTTAAATGATCCAAATATTTTAAAAAATTTAGTCTTACAAATTAAAACTCATAATTACAAAATGCACGAAGGTTTTATACCAGTTGCTCTTATATTCCGTGTTCATTATAAAGTGATGGAATCAGCTTTTGGTTCAAAACATCTTCACCGAAGCAAAAAAGGAGAAACCCTTTTGTTACAAACTGATATGACTATATCAAATGTAGTCACCCCACATCTCATCCAATGGAAAGGCATCACACTACCAGTTGATTGGTTTTTACAACGATATGTTCCTCCTGAGCCGGTCAGGCAATCTTTGCCTAATACATAGATCAAAGAAATTACCCAATTCAACCATGACAGCATTAGACTTTCCTTTGCTAGACACTCTATCTCTTCAAACATATCTGATGATGCCTTAACTTCTTCAACCATAGATCTAGGGATACTTTCTCAACTTCCTTCAGTGATTCATGCTCCCTATACAAAACCCAAAACTTCAACCTCAGATATTCCATCTACAAGTTTCCAAATAGCTTATTATACCTCCAGAATACCCAACCCATTTATACAACTACACCCCAAAACCAAGAACAAGCCCAATCCAATTCTCCTCCTACATCACCTACGTTTTCCTCTATAACGGAAAATATTGCAAATGAATTAAATGTTCTTGAAAACGATTTTCAACTTGACAAATAATTTTTCAAAAATGATTTTTATGCTCTGCATAACGAAACAAAAGAACATGGTTTTTCAAACAAGTTTGAAATAGTAGACAAACAATACAAAAGAATTTTATCATTTTGTTTCTGAGCATATGATTCAAATCCTCTTCTTTGATTGGTTTGAATTCTTCTATGCACCACAGAACAATATTATATACTCCTTTTCAAAAAATATTAATCCTATTACTATTCGTGACAAAAGAAGACATTGGGAATTAGCAGATGGAAATGCCATCCAGACTGATCATCTTCCTCTTCGTAATATTATTATTCAAGTGGGGGATAAACCAATTGATTTACAACCTTACAATATTCCCAAGGAAAATGATTCTTCTAATATCAAAAATATTATTTCTCAAAACAATTTTACAAATTGTCATCTTCATACCATTAGACAACATATTGTCCGTATTGAAAAACAAATACAAACTCAGACTACCACAATATCTTCTACAAATGAACTACGTCTAATTCAACATCCAAACTCCTTGAAACCAAAAACTCCTTATTTTCAAGCAATTCCAAATTTCCAAGGATAGCAAAAAAGAACTCAAAACAGACAAAAATGAGTTTCTTATATCTATTCAAGACCAACTTGTTCGTCTTAAACCTTCTACTTCCAACTGATATCTTATTGATGAAACACATGCACCTCTTCATCGACAAAGATCTAAAGCACAAACTTCAGCTTCCAATTTCGTCGTTCAAGATACGCCGGATTGTTTAAACATCAACGTTATTTCAGATATTCCAAACCATGCTCGAACTGAAAGTGAGCAAGAAGTTGCCAGACTTCTTTGGGATGGCACATCGACTTCTAGAGTTGTGATCCCCAGAAACAATGATTTGGATCTTGGTCCTCATAAACTCGTTCAATCCAAATACAAATATGTCACTCTCTACGAATGGAACATCGATGGCATGTATGAATACCAAATTCTCAATTTTCTCTAGCAAATGACGATGGCTACAAAAGCCTACAAAACTCAAACAGGAACATCTGACTAAGCGATAATAGAATTCTTCATAGCAGGATTTTCAAGACAACTTAAAGAATGGTGGGATTTTCATCTTAGTCCCGATGAACAATCCAATATTCTCGATTCTATCCAAGTTGATGAAGATGGACTCACTATCCTTGATGAAATCCAAAATCCCATTTCAGATCCAGTTTCAACGCTTATCTTTACAATATCCTTACATTTTGTTGGCGACCTTTCACACATCAAAGACAAAAATACCGAACTACTTTCCAACCTCAAATGCAAAAAACTTTCAGATTTTCAATGGTACAAAATCCGATTTCTTACCAGAGTTATATTAAGAGAAGACTCAAACCAACCCTTCTGGAAACATAAATTCATCGCAGGTCTCCCATCCATCATCAGTGAGAAAGTCAAAACTCACATTTGCGAGCAATATGGTGATCAAATTCCTTATGCCAATTTCATCTATGGGCACTTGATCAGTTTCACTCAACAAGAAGGTCTCAAAGTCTGTCGAGATTTTTAATTTCATAGAAAATTGCAAAAATAAATATCCAAAACAGGATTCCAATTGGGAGCCTTCTGTATTATGTTTGAAACCTCCAAAGACTGTTGCAATGATTGCACCAAACCTCCTTAAAAAAAGACCAAAACCTATAAAAAGCCTTATTCTACTTCAAAACCTAGATACAACAGAGACAAATACTATAAAAAATGCAAGCCCAGATATTCTAAGCCCTAAAAAACCAAACAATCAACCAAACCCAATACCAAAAAATATCTCAAAGACATTACTTGTTATAAATGTGGGAGAAAAGGCAGTACACAAAATACTATCACTCAACAAACAGATACGAGAATTACTGCTTGAAGAAGATACTATTCAACAGATTCAAGCTCTTCTTATTGATTCATCTGCATCCAGTAGTTCAGTATCGTCTGAATCCAAAAAAGAAGGACTCCATATAGATGAACTAGTTGTCTCTACAACCTTTTCTAGTGACTTTGAACCCTTTCAAACCAATTTAATGTTCTCACCAAAGACCAAAAATTTACTCTTGACGTAATCCAACAAATTTCAGACCTTATCAAACAAAAATAATACCTCGAAAAGCTTTGTCAATCTTTGCAAGATGAAGCAAAGCCTCAAACTACCTCACCTATTCTTCCTACCACAAAAACAAATCCTTACAACCTTACTGTCATCCTCAAAAAACATGAAAAATCCAAAATCATAACTCCATCCATCCAAGATGTTCAAAAAGAAATAAAAAATGTCAAGACTGAGCTCAAACAGCTCAAAGAAAAACAAGCACAACATGAGGACAATATTCAACTTCAGCTATCCAAAACATCCCAAACAGACGAAGAAAAAATTATTCAAAACATGAAGCATCGACCTCGTAATGACTTGTTCCTGAAGACTTCTTGTGTCTTTTAAAAGAAATTACATCACACAAATATATTATTAAAATTAAATTATCTTTTTCCAATGATTTTGATATTAGTGCAGTTGCTCTCTTTGATACAGGTGTAGATTTAAATTGTATCAAAGAAGGAATTGTTCCAAAACGTTTTCAATCTCCAACCTTAGAAAGTTTATCTGCTGGAAACAATTCAAAACTTCACATCAAAAACCGATGTGATGCTAATATTTTCAACAATTGTTGTTTAATCAAAACCTCTTTTTTGATAACTTCCGATATAAATCATATGGTTATATTTGGAACCCCCTTCATTAATCTCATTACTCCTTATCAAGTTGACCATAATGGAATTTCTTTTAAGCATAATTTCAGCAAACTCCTTTTCCCATTTCTCGAACAACCAAGGACAAAGGAACTCAACTCTCTCCAAGCAAATTCTATTTACAAAAATCAATTGCATGATTTGATCAAAGGTAAAACGACCGATTTGCAAAATCTCAAACAAAATATTTCTTGTGAGAAAATATCCCAACAGCTATTACCTTAAGAAATCCAACAAAAGAATTCTAATTTCCAAGCTCAAATCGAAAAAGATGTTTGTGCTGACCTCCCAAATGCCTTTTGGAATAGAAAACAACACATTGTAGATTTACCCTATGAAAACAGCTTCAATGAACGTGATATTCCTATAAAAGCAAGGCCAATCCAAATGAATGTTGAACTCAAAAAACATTGCAGAAAAGAAATTCAAGAGCTCGAGACCAAATGCCTCATTCCTAAATCTTGATCTCCATGGTCTTGAGCCGCTTTCTACGTCAAAAAAAATGTTGAAATTGAACGTGGAACATCATGACTTGTCATAAATTACAAACCACTTAATTATGCTCTTAAATGGATTCGATATCCAATCCCCAACAAAAAAGATTTATTACAAAAACTTCATTTTGCCTCTATTTTCTCCAAATTTGACATGAAATCTGGATTTTGGCAAATTCAAATTGCTCCAAAAGATCGATACAAAATCGTTTTTACGGTACCTTTTGGGCAATATGAGTGGAATATCATGCCTTTTGGTTTAAAAAATGATCCTTTTGAATTCCAAAGTATCGTGAATGTCATTTTCAACCTTTATTCCCATTTCTGCATTGTTTACATTGATGATGTTCTTATTTTTTCTCAATCCATTGATCAACATTTCAAATACTTTCGGACATTTTATTCCATTGTCAAGAAGAATGGATTAGTTGTTTCAAAATCCAAAATCTCTTTATTACAAACAAAATTTCGCTTTCTGGGGCATTACTTACATTAAGGAACCATTACCCCTATTGAACGGTCACTAACATTTGCATCAAGATTTCTTGACAAAATTCTTGACAAAACCCAACTACAACGATTTTTAGGAAGCTTAAATTATGTTCTAGATTTTTTTTCCAAATTTGAATATAATAGCCAAACTCCTCTATGATCATCTCAAGAAAAATCCTATTTCGTAGACCGAAGAACATACAAAATTAGTTCAATTGGTTAAATCTCAAATTGCTGAAATTCCTTGCGTGCACCTAGCAGATCCTAGCCTTCCCAAGATTTTTGAAACCGATTCTTTGAAATTAGGCTACAGTGGTATCCTCAAGCAAGTTCATAATGAAAAAGAAAAAAATGTTCAAATTACTTTAGGATATTGAAATAGTACTGAACAAAACTATTCCACAATAAAAAAAAGAAATTCTTTCTATTGTAAAATGCATTAGAAATTTCCAAAATGATTTGCTTAATCAAAATTTTTTACTAAGAATTGATTGTAAATTTGCCAAAGAGGTTTTACAAAGAGATGTTCAAAACATTGCATCCAAACAAATTTTTGCTCGATGGCAGGCATATTATCTATTTTTGACTTTGAAATTGAATATATCGAAGGAGAATCCAATTTAATTCCAAATTTTCTCACTTGTGAATTCTTACAATGCAGGACTCACGATGCCATCAAAGAAGAAAGATAAGGAAGTTCAAACCAAAGAATCCAAAACAATCTCCAAATCAACAATTATTCCAAAGCAAATCAAATCATGGTTTGATGTTGTTACTAAAGAATAAGCATCTAGTAGCAGCAAAGAAGTCTCCAAAAAAGCCTCACTCCAAACACCAGGACAACCACAACTCCAACAATTGGTTGAGACTCTGTCTCAATCACCAAAAGTGCTTTTAGCACTACAAGATCTGACACAAAGCCAACTTGCTCCTTCATGTAAATAATCTCAAACTCTTTCAAAAAACAAGAAAGGACATTCGTCCCTCGCAATAAACCTTTCTTCAAAAGAAATATGCAAATCAAACTTCAATTCTTCGAACATCCAAATTATTTGTTCTCAGTCCAAAACTTATATTGAATACTTCATCAAAACACATTACCAAATTATGAACGTTGTTGAAGATGGTTTTATTTTCCAAACCCCATGACCACCCTAAACAAAATGCTATCTGGATGGACTTTCAAACCATGAGATCTTTCCAAAACCCATTCTTATTATATGACCATCCTAGAAACAATGAGATCTGTCACCTTTAAACACCATTACCTCAGTACCAAACATGACGATCCTGCCTATTCAACATTCCAAATTCACAAAATCCTCACACCTTGTGATTGGGACCAAAACCTCCACAAACCTCAAAAATTACCTATTTCATTCCAAAACAGGATCTCACATTGTCCTACTTTCAATTACTTGGGTTACCAACAAGCATGGTTTAATGCCCTATATCTACAAAATACAAATCATAGTCATTCTTGGTTATTATACTTCAAAAATTTTGAAACCTTTGACATCCTTTTATGGTTCGTTCATTGGTGGAAAAATTTCAGTATCATAGATGAAATCCTACCAAACCAAGTCAAAGAATCCTTACAAATTTTCCAACAAAACTATCTCCTTCGCATAAAGAGAAATATTTACCACCAATTTTCTCTTTTAGTACCAGATTCTTTGTCCATTGGGTCTTTAGCTGGGACGTTGATATCAATATCCATGACGGACTAAACAGATTAGTTTGTAACTTCAAATTCAAATGGTGGAACAAATTCCAAGCCATTAATAAAATCTCCAAAAAAGCAGTTTATGACTGGATCAAAGCCCAAAAGGCTATACCAGCAAAGCAAATTCAAGTAGGCTCTCCAAATCCAATTTTCCTGGCACAAAAATCACATGTCCAAGCCTTACTCACAGGAGCCAAAACAAAGGAAGAATATTGGTCCGCTATGGCGCAATTACTACAAACAAGGTCTAAGGCCATAGAATCAGCTTCTAGTTCCTCAACAGCAGCTGATTTAGGCAACAACAACAAAGATGATTGCTACGACATCTTGCCCCCTTCGTAGCAACAAAGTTATACAAAAATAACCAATTCCCGCTAAGTAGATTTTCTACTTAGGCAAAAGTTAGGGAACAAATTTTTACTAACCCTTTCAAACTTGTAGGAACAAAATAAAGGAGCAATCCAAGGCCTTAATTTGGACTTACTCCACCTCAAACAGTAGGTGGTAAAGAGTTATCAAACCCGTTAATGGCTGGTGTTTTGCCAAAAAACACAAAAGAGTAGTCCAAAACCAAAAGTGTGGACCTACTCCACCTCAAACGGTAGATGGTAAAGAGTTATCAAATCCGTTGATGGCTGGTGCTTTACCAAAAAGCATAAGAGAATTTATTCTCTACACTAATAATGTTCGTAGGACAATAATCTCTGTAATATTCAAACCAAATGCTGAAGGTAACAGAGAGTCCTGACAAAATACAGTATTGATCAACAAAAAATTACCATCGTGATTAGTAAGAAAACAAAGCAAAATCATTGTAGCAGTATTGTAGCACTCACGAAATCACTGTAACAGAACTGTTGCAGACTAAAAAAATCATTGTACAACACTGTAGCAGTACCGTAACACTGTTCAAAAATTAAAAAAAATTCATTTCCCTCTTCTATAAATATGAGGAGGTTCCAATGTAATGTTCAGAGTGTTTTTTAGAGTTTTTTTTTTTCATTAGAAGCTTTTAGTGTAGCTTTTATTATTGTGGGAGGAAACAAAATCCATACTCCAAAATTGTTGTAAGTGATTTTCAAAAGTTTATTTAATATAAAAACAGAAGTATGCTTTATTTTATTTTCAATTTATATATGGTCGGTTTAGCCTCCTGAATTATTTTCAATTTATATATGGTCGGCTTAGCCGCCTGAATTGTTACATTTTCATTCTTATATGCACGGCCCTGCCGCCTGAACTGTTGCATCATCTTTATATTTCTGCAGTGCGTACTTTCATTCTTAATTTCCTTCTTCGATCCTGTATATATATATATATATATATATATATATGAATTTTAATTTATTTAATAATAATTAATATGGTGTCCAATGGTCTACGAAGGTCTCCAAAAGTCTACGAAAGTAATCACACCTTGCACAAAATCAATCTACACAAATTGTGTTTGAAATTTTTTTTTTTACATAAAACCATTAAGTCTCACAAAAGCACACATGAACAAACAATACAAAACACTTGTGAAAATCTTTTTAAACATAAGCTGCTTTGTGTAATTTATTAAAAATTGAAACATAACAAGGAGCAAGTAGAGTTTCACAACCCTAGTAGCTGTAGGCCCCCTACCAATCCCTACCCATTGCCATTCGTATGATGCTGACAACTACATATTGACGCGAAGGAAGCCATTCACACACTACACAATAATTTCAGATTGAGAGAGACAACGAATAGAGAAAGAAGGCGAAAGGGACAGGAAAGGGAGACAAGCGAGAGAAGAGAAAGCGAAGCCGAGATGAGCAATGAGAGACACGATGGGTGTATACGAAAGAGGATGGTGGTTATCGCTGCGAAGAGAGAGAACGAAGACAGAGGAGCGATGAAGAGAGAGAACAGGGGCGTGAAACCGGATGAGAGAGATAGAGGAAAAGAGAAGCGACAGAGGAGAAGGAGGAGGGAGGGTGGCGAACGAGAGATCTAGTTTTCGATAGAGTGGAAGAGAGAACCGAGGGAGAGGAGAGAGAAAGGGAGAAAGAGAAAGGATAAAGAGTTTAGTCGAGGAGAGAGAAAACGGAACAAAAAATGAGAAAAAAAAAACGAGATTTTGTCGTTATATACTTAATAGATCTGACATTTTTCAAAATAAATTTAAAAAATGTGACATTTGTGAACAAAACTTTGGGCATGTTTCTATTTGTAAAATTTAAAATTGTGTTGGCCAATTTATCAAATTTAGTAGTTTTGTTGTGGTACCTATAACTAACTCTTTGTTTTTTTTCCTTTTCTTTTTGATAGTTTAAAACTGGAAAGCAAAAAATCGAATAAAAATATCATTTTTGATTTAGATATTTTTTCAATTAAATGAAAAAAATGTATGGAATTAACATATGTATATTTATTTAGCTGAGTGGCTTATTTAAATTTTATTTAATAAAATGTTTATATTTGAAATTAAAAATTAAAAATTTCAACCATCAGAGTCAGACTACGTAAAATAGTGATCTAATTTTATTTTATGTCATAGTAATTAAGCACTTTATTAATAATATGGGAATTTTTTTAATTTGGTTTAACTGTTTTTATTAGATTTGATATGTGAAAATTACAAATATTATAGTTAGGAGACAAAATCAAATATATTTTATTTTAGGGGACAGAATCATATATTATACATCATTTTAAGAAAAGAAAATTGTTGATATGAATAAGGGCCAAATACATAAACACACAATCTAAATTTGTAATTTACAGATTTACATGTCTCACTTTCAATATTTTAAGTAAAATTTTCAAAAACTCCAATACGCGCATCCAACATTATAAATTATAGACGCATGGTCTAAACAAGAGATTCACCTTGTTTAAGATTTGTTATAAAATGACTTATTTATATCAGTTTATTGTATATTTATTTATAATTTATTTAAAAAATTGTTTAGGATTTATTTATAACTTGTTTAGGTTCTGTTAATGTTTAAATATACGATTAATATATATATATATTATAACATGTTTAAGACTTGTTTAATGTCTCTAAATATTTGTATTTTTGTTTAGCATATATACATTTTATATTTTTTTTAACTTGTTTAAAATTTGATTATTACTTGTTTAAAATTTTTAGTTGAAATATATATATCTGCGTCATGTGTATATATATTTGAATTCATGTTTAAAATATTTTATAATTTATTTAAAATCTGTTTATATTTTATAAAAACATACGGTATAAATTTGAAATAACGGAATTCTATATAAGAAATACAACACCAACAATTATGAAAATATGAATCTGTAATATATATAACTTGACCGTCATATAACTTGACCGTATGGACGAAATATTATATACTAACATAGGGGAACAGCGTAATTTCCTCTATGAATAATATGAAATTTTCTATCTGATATCATTATATTAATAGGATTTTTTTTCACTTATCATTAACCAACTAAAATAAAATCTCTGTTACATAGTGAAGTAGACTAGCAACTGCCAAACCGGTCTCTCCTGAACCAACAAAATGTCAGCAACCACACCGGAGAGCTCAAATGTGCTGGATTTCGTGGTACATGAAGCTAATGGCTTGAAGGGTCTAGTTGATTCAGGTCTCCAAACCCTTCCCCAACAACATATACAACCACCACATGAAAGATTCAGCCCAAGCCAAGCTCTACATGAACAGTCCATACCAATTATTGATGTCTCAGATTGGGATGACCCAGAAGTAGCAGAATCTCTCTATGAAGCTGCAAGAAAATGGGGTTTCTTTCAGATCATCAATCATGGGATTCCCTTGGAGGTTCTTGGTAATATCAAGAATGCAGCCCATGGGTTCTTTTACAGTTGTCAAATGAAGAGGGAAGGAAGTATTGGAAAAGAAGATCTGTAAGTGACACAGTGTTTTATGCTACAAGCTTTAGTCCATTGGCAGAGAAGGTGCTTGAGGGGAAAGATTATTTGAGCTTCCATTATGTTGCAGGAGATTTGCAGGCTTCTGCACTTTGGCCTACTGTTTGCAAGTAAGGGTTTCAAAATTTTGCATAATAGTTTATGTTTCAGTTTGAATCCATATTGGCTATGTCACTTTTTCTGCTTATGTTTTGATGGATTGTGTAATCATTTCGTTAGTCTTAATCAGCTGATCAATTATTTCTTTGTGATTCTTATATATTTGGTATTCAAAGATGATTCTTTTTCATGGGGAGCAGTAGGCTTTTCTTGACCTATTTGGTTCCTATGGGAAATCAAACACTCGCCTTTTTGCCGTTTTAGCAATATTAGGCTACTGGTAGTGTTTGTTTGCGATAAATTGGTAGATTATAGAATTAGATTGCAGATTGGTAACTTTGGTAAATTGCATAATGAAGTCCGGAGATTGACAATATATACTTTTTTAAATCTACAATATACTTGAAGAATATGTAATATGATTATATGAATATGTTACTTGTTTTGTAAATGTGAAGTTTATTAGGAATGAAATGAAATTGCAAAATGGTTTACAACGATCTTTTTCTGTGTTTTCTTCTCAAGGGACCAAGTGCTTGATTATATGAAGAGGGTTGAACCAGTAATCAGAAAGCTGTTGGGGCTGCTACTGAAGAAACTCAATGTGAAAGAAATGGACAAAGCAAAAGAATATGCTTTGATGGGTTCATTGAGAATTAACATGAATTACTACCCTCATTGTCCAAATCCAGAGCTTACAGCCGGAGTACGCCCTCATTCTGATATATCCTCCATTACTGTCCTCCTGCAAGATGACATTGATGGTCTCTACATTCGAGGACTTGAAAGCAATGGCTGGATTCACATCCCACCTGTGAATGGAGCACTTGTGATCAATGTTGGAGATGTGCTGCAGATAATGAGCAATGATTTGTACAAGAGTGTCGAGCACCGCATCATTGCCGGTAGAAGCAAGTATAGAGTTTCAGTGCCTGTGTTTGTGAATCCTGGTTTTGATGCTGTAATAGGACCTTTAACAGAAGTGGCAGAGAATGGAGAGACCCCTCTGTATAAGCAAGTTGTGTTTTCAGATTACTTCAACTATTTCTTTAGTAACGGTCATCAAGAAAAAGATACAATCAACTTTGCCAAGATGTGGTGCAGTTTGATGCAGAGTCATGCTCTGCTAATGCCAAGAGGTTGCTTGTTTGATGCCTTGTACTGATACTGGTTTTGGAAAACATTCACAGGTCACGCTTATGTTCACATTTCTCAGATTTTTTGGTTTATTGCTCTTGGATAGGAAATTCAAACCCTTAATTGATTAAATCAACCAATATCTGGATACTAATTGATTAAATCAACCAATATCTGGATACCTTCGGTAATTCGAGTCAGGCAGAACTTGCAGGTGACAAAATCCCCCCTACCGATTTCTAAAACTTCTTCATGCTCAAATCTCAAATTTTAGATCTCAAACTTGAAACCCCTGGTTTATGGATGAGATTTTGTAGTGAACTAACCCAAATAAAAGCAATTTCATTAATAATTCAAGCTTGTAAAATATACATGTTAGACAATGCTCTTTCGGGTTTGCTTATGAATTCTATAGAGAAAAATACAACTCCACAGATGCTAAAATAAGCATGACCAAAATATGCAAGAATTGAGCATATTTTTAGTCTTGGACTCTTCGCATTGCTTGTTGTATGATAAACTCACAGCAAGTGCCAACAAATTTTGAGCCACAAAGGAAAGACTATATATATAAAAAAAGGAAAAAAGACGAGACACCATCACTAGTTTGATAGTTCTAACTAATTGCTATAAAAAACATCGACTCTTCTACAAAATATGACAAAATTGATCCTTATATTCATCGTCAATAAATTAAACGAGAAAATAAATTAAAATAATACAAAACACGATGATCTGAAAGAGAAATGAAACAAAACAGAAAAATGAAAAATAGTTGGCAGCTGAAGGCTGGACTGATCTCTCTTCTCCTGAAATGTATCGTCACCGGGTGCTCGAAGGCTATGATTACCAAAAAAAAAATTACTGACAATGTAAGAATGAGATGGTTGTGACTACTTGTTGAGATTGTTATCACTGTTCCCCTTGTTTAGTTCTCTCTCTTTTCTTGCCAATGATTCTCCCTTGTGCTCACTGGCTGCCGTAACCACATAGCCTGCTCCAACCTAGACAACACATCGTACGTTGATGATAAACAAGATGTATCATATGAAAGACCTAAGCGTATAAGTCCAGAGAGAAACCTGACAATCTTTTAGAACAGCTCGTTCTTGGAGCTGTACGTTGCTGCAAATCACAGAGCCTTGGATTGAACAACCATCTCCAATTATTACGTGGTCCATGATGACTGAATTAACAACCTAAACTCACAAATTAAGTTAATTCAAAGTCTTTTAACAGCAAAAAATCTTAAACATGTAATTTTCCTTATGAATGAACGTAATACAGGGCCTGAATATGGTAGCCAAAGTACTTGGAAGACTGGGTTCTCGGATGCTGCTCCTTGAATTAAAATGAGGAAACTTTTCAACTTGAACTTTACAATTAAATTAAATACCATACCTTCACATTGGAACCTATCCGGCAGTGAGGACCAATAACAGGTCGTTTCACACTGCACTTGTCACCCATTTGTGAACCTTCCCAAAGCATACAATGAGGTCCCACCTACAACAAACCCCTTTGTGAGTACATAAAGATTA